>PVIW01014279.1:0-24067 GCA_004026585.1 Noctilio leporinus | reverse complement strand
AAGTTTATAAAAACAACCTAACCACAAAGCTGCAAGAACTAGAGGAGCAACAACAAACAAAGCCCAGAGCAAGTAGAAGGAAGGAAATCATCAAGATCAGAGCAGAACTAAATAACTCAGAGATTCAAACTACAATTGGAAGAATCAACAGGTCCAGGAGCTGGTTCTTTGAAAAAATAAACAAAATTGACAAGCCCTTGTCTGGACTCATCAAGAAAAAGAGAGAGAGGACCCAAATAAACAGAATCAGAACTGAAAGAGGGGAAATCACAACTGCTACTTCAGAAATACAAAAGATTGTAAGAAATTACTACAAACAACTCTATGACAAAAAATATGACAACCTGGATGAAATGGACACATTTTTGGAAATGTATAATCTACCAAAACTGAACCCAGAAGAAGCAGAAAGCCTGAATAGGCCAATAACAACTAGTGAAATTTAAGAAGTAATCCAAAATCTCCCAAAGCACAAAAGCCCTGGTCCAGAAGGCTACACAGGTGAATTTTACCAAACATTTAAAGAACTTCTGTCCTCAAACTATACCAAAAAATTCAGGAAGAGGAAAGACTCCCAAACTCTTTCTATGAAGCCAATATTATTCTAATCCCAAAACCAGGGCAAGATCCAACTAAGAACGAAAGCTACAGGCCAATATCTCTGATGAACATAGATGCTAAAATTCTCAACAAAATATTGGCCAATCGGATTCAGCAGTATATTACAAAGATCATACACCATGATCAAATGGGCTTCATCCCAGGGATGCAAGGATGGTACAACATTCGTAAATCAATAAATGTAATACACCACATCAACAAATTGAAAGATAAAATCCATATGATCATATCAATAGATGCTGAAAAAGCATTTGATAAAGTACAGCAACCATTTATGATAAAAACCCTCCGCAAAATAGGAATAGAGGGAGCATACCTCAACATCATAAAGGCCATCTATGAGAAACCTGAAGCCAACATCATACTTACAGACAACATATGAAAGTTTTCCCCCTAAGATCAGGAATGAGACAAGGCTGTCCACTTTCTCCACTTGTATTCAACATTGTCTTGG
The DNA here is from genome assembly GCA_004026585.1 of Noctilio leporinus. NCBI lineage: Eukaryota > Metazoa > Chordata > Mammalia > Chiroptera > Noctilionidae > Noctilio > Noctilio leporinus. The sequence continues at coordinate 22,992 of PVIW01014279.1, read as the reverse complement.
AAGTTCTAGCTATAGCCATTAGAGAAGAAAAAGGAATCAAAGGTATCCAAATTGGAAAGGAGGAAGTCAAACTGTCATTATTTGCAGATGATATGATAGTGTACATACAAAACCCGATGGGCTCCACCAAAAATTTACTCAACCTAATAAGCCAATTTAGCAAAATAGCTGGGTATAAAGTCAATATCCAGAAAGCAAAAGCATTTTTGTATACCAATAATGAAACAACAGAAATAGAAGCGAAGAAACAAATCCCATTTACCATAGCAACAAGAAAAATAAAGTACCTAGGAATCAACTTAACTAAGGAGGTCAAAGACCTGTACTCAGAAAACTACAGAACAATGAAGAAAGAAATCAAGGAAGATACAAATAAATGGAAACATATACCATGTCCGTGGATGGGAAGAATCAACATCATTAAAATGTCCATACTACCCAAAGCAATCTACATATTCAATGCAATCCCAATTAAAATACCAATGACAGACTTCACAGAAATAGAAAAAATACTTCAAAAATTTATATGGAGCCAAAAACGCCCACAAATAGCCACCACAATCTTGAGAAAGAAGAACAAGGTAGGAGGAATACCGGACTTCAAACAACAGTACAAGGCTACTGTCATCAAAACAGCCTGGGACTGGCATAAGAATAGACATATAGATCAATGGAACGGAATAGAGAGCCCAGAAATTAACCCAGGACACTATGGTCAACTAATATTTGACAAAGGAGGAAGGAACATCAAATGGAGTAAAAACAGTCTCTTCAACAAATGGTGTTGGGAGAACTGGACAGCAACATGTAAAAAGATGAAACTAGACCACCAACTTACACCATACACCAGAATAAACTCAAAATGGATAAAGGAGTTAAATATAAGCAGTTCCACCATAAAGGTCCTGGAGAAAAATATAGGCAGCAAACTTTCGGATATCCTATGCAGAAATATGTTTACTGATACTTCACCAAGGGCAAAGGAAGTTAAAGAACAAATAAACAAATGGGACTATATCAAATTGAAAAATTTCTGTTCAGCTAAAGAAAACATCAGCAAAATTCAAAGGGAACCAATTGTATGGGAAAACATAATTACCAATGATACCTCAGACAAGGGTTTGATCTCCAAAATATATAAAGAACTAATGTGACTCAACACCAGGGAGACAGACAGCCCAATTAAAAAATGGGCAAAGGACATGAACAGACAACTCACTGAGGAAAATATACAAAGGACCCAGAGGCATATGAAAGAATACTCAACATCACTAGCCATCACAGAGATGCAAATTCAAACCACAATAGGATACCACCTCACACCTGTCACAATGGCAGTCATCAACAAATCAACAGATAACAAGTATTGGTGAGGATGTGGGGAAAAGAAACCCTCATACACTGTTGGTGGGAATGTAGGCTGGTGCAGCCACTTTGGAAAACAGTATGGGGTTTCCTTAAAAAACTGAAAATGGAACTGCCTTTTGATTCAGCAATTCCACTACTAGGACTATACCCAAAGAATCCTGAAACACCAATTTATAAGAACCTATGCACACCTATGTTCATAGCAGCACTATTTACAATAGCTAAGTGCTGGAAACAGCCTAAGTGCCCATCAGTGGATGATTGGATCAAAAAACTTTGGTTTTACACAATGGAATTCTATATGGCAGAAAGAAAGAAGGAACTTGTACCCTTTGCAACAACATGGATGGAACTGGAAAGTATTATGCTTAGTGAAATAAGCCAGTCAGTGAAGGACAAAGGTCATATGATCTCACCCATTACAGGACAATAATGAACAAAACTACCAACAAGCAGAACAGAACCAAATATATGAATACAGTGAATAGGCCTTCAGTGATTAGGGGGAAGGGAATAGGGGAAGGGGGGAGGCAGCGGCAAGAAAGGGAAGCAGCTCAGACAAGAACCATGGATAAAGGAACCATGGATATGGACAACAGGTGGGATTGACTTTGGAGGGAATAGGTTGGTGGGGAGGGGGACAGAGGGGAGCAAAAAGGGGACGGATGTAATACAACAACAATTAAATAAAAAAAAAGAAGAATGACTGTGCTGTCTAGTCAGTGCACAGAAGGAGCAAAAACTGCTGCTGAGAGGAGCTCAGGGGGAAAGAAGGTAGGAGCAGAGGGCAGAGGACATGAAGATGGCACATGTGGGTTTAGGTTCATGCCTTGTTTGTCTTTGATCAGTGTATGGCCTACAGTCTTAGGTCCCTTGTGGATTTGGAAACAGTAAGATGCTGTTTTCTATGGAACTCAGTGAGACATAAACCTTTGCAGTCCTTATCATTATCCCTGGTGTGGATGTGTGATACTATCCAGTAAATGAACAGCAGCAGTGAGTGGGACAGAGAGGACTTGTTGCCAGTCACCATGTTTATAAGATCCATGTCAGGACGAGAAGCATAGGGACAGTGTGAAAGTTCCCCCAGGTTATGCTTGAACTCACAGACTATGCCCTTGTGTTGAGTCACTTAAAGAGCCTGGAATAGGGTATGGAGAGTGTCAGAGTTAGAAGTTCTGCAAACACGGTGCTGGTATTTCTCATGTAAACATGAATAGAAGGAAAGAGGAATTCAGATGGCATATATGATAAGGTACATTTTTTTCTGATTACTCCAGAAAAATCAAAGACCACACTGGCATGAAATAGCAGGGCAGGAAATCCCCCTGTACTTGCTTTTGTGTCTGTCTGGTCACTTACAGGAGTGAGGAGAGGGTAGGAGGAGGGCAGATAGCACCACAAGCTTCCCTGAGGTTAGCACAACTGCTAAACAAGACAAGCAAGAGAAAATGAAAAAAACGGAGCCAAACCGTACCTTTATCTAGAAGCAGACCTCAGTCCTCACTGTCTGGAGGTAGGGAGGTACAAAAGTCAGGAAGCTGGAGTCAGAGGATGTGTGTACATCCTGAACTCTGCTACATTCCAGGATCTTGGGTAAATTTGTTAAGTCACTTTGAATGAGCTGGTTTACTCAATTCAAAGAAAGGGACAACCATACCATCATCAACAACACTTTCACAACATTTGTCATTGGAAATGAGATAAAATTAACAAAACTAATATGTTATCATTTCAGAAAAAAATACATTCAAATAATCCTGGGAACTTAACCAATCCTTGCTACTCACCATCCCAAATTAGAAACACGTCCCCCAGACCTTCTTTGGAGCACACTCATGCCCTAACCTCTTCTGATAGCCCCCATTCTTCCGGCCAGTGGTATGGCCCAAGTAGGAGGGAGCTGTGAGCACTATCAAAGCAGAGCTACTTATAAGCACACCCTCCAAAGGCTGAACTCCTTGAGTCCATTTAATGTGGGCCATATTCATGCAACACCACTTAGAGCCAAATGTGCCCAGATAGAGTTACTGTTTTTGCATCTGAAATCCTTGAAGTAGGTTTATGACAAAAAACAAAACAAAACAAAAACAAACAAACAAACAAACAAAAACCAGGAAAGGTTGGGAAGGCTTGGGCATCATGCTTGGGTTACCTGAACATTGCCCTTGCTGGGTCCTGAAGATGTCCACAGCCTGTAGCATTTTGATTCTTTAGGCTGAATGCTGTAATGATGGATAAGTCCAGTCCACTGAAACAGGCAGGACCTGGCCACTATGATAGGAGTTAGGCTTGAGCAGGTCTAAGTACCTTATTCTCAAGTGTGTGGGGCAGTGGGGGTGAAGAGTCCATGAAAAGGAAACTCATTGGGAAGCTACAGTTAATTTTGCACTAATCTCAGGTTACAGAGACTTGGAATGAACTGCAATGGACTCAGTGTCACTTAAGAATTAATAAACTGTACAGATTGTTTCACAATTTGTGCTGTGATGATCCCTGTGGTTTGTGTAGAGAAGTAGCTGAATCAGCTAATTAAAACCTAACAAAAAAATTAATACATGCTTACAAATGTTTCTCTAAATTCAATTACCCTCAACTGCCTAATGACATATTTATAAAAGCACATCTGAAACTATACTACAAATCTACTATAATCAAAACAGTCTGGTACTAGTAGAAGAATAGACATACAGATCAATGGAACAGAATGGAGAGCCTAGAAATAAACCCAGGACTCTATGGTCAATTAATACTCAACAATGGGGGAAGGAACATTAAATGGAGTAAAAACACCAATTCAGAAGAACCTATGTACCCCTATGTTCATAGCAGCACTATTTATAATAATAACCAAGTGTTGCAAATAGCCTAAGTGCCCATCAGTGGATGATTGGATCAAAACACTTTGGTACATTTACACAATGTAAATGTGTTTCTTACTACACAGCAGAAAGAAAGAAGGAACTCCTACCCTTTGCAACAACATGGATGGAACTCGAGAGTATTATGCTTAGTGAAATAAGCCAGTCAGTGACAGACAAATACCATATGATCTCACCCATTATGGGACAATAGTGAACAAAACAAACAACAAGCAAAACAGAACCAGATACGTGAATACAATGAATAGACCTTCAGAGGGCAAAGGGGAGGTGGGAGGGGGAGGCGGAAACAAAGAAGCGGAGCAGTTTAGTCAAGGAATAAGCATGGAAGAACCATAGACATGGACAACAAGTGGGATTGACTTTGTGGGGGAGTGGGTGGGTGTGGAAGGGGACAGAGGGGAGGAAAAAGGGGATAGATGTAATACAACAACAACAACAACAACAACAAAAAAAAAGACACATCTGGCCAGACTGTGCTGTTGTGTCAGGCCTCAGAATATACAGATCTGTCCTAAAAGTATCAAGCCAATGTCAATCTAATTAAAACAGTTGCATGGCCAATGCTTTTGGGACAGACTTCATATAAGAAGTTAGAATATCTGTAACAACATGACCATGGAGACTCAGATGTAGGAGTATCTAATCTGTAGTGTTTCCAAAGGTGGAAATAAACCATGGGAAAAGGAGAGAAATGCATTTGGGGGTATGTTAGGTTATTGTGGACACAGGTAACCCAATTTGAGTCCCAGCAGCCAGCTTCTACATGTAAATCTGTTGTAGACATAGCTTGCACTGGTTAGCAACACACTGGAGTTCACTCAGGCCCCAGAACCACTCAGGGCACAGGTGCAGTAGCATAAACATGACTGGGAAAGTCATCTGGTGCTGGTAAGCACTTCTACTTACTCCATGGGTTGGTTTTCTAAACAGATACTTATATTTGTACATTGTCTTCCTCTCCCTCTAGAATGTAAGTCCCAGTGAAATATGTATTTTTCATTGCTTCTCTACTCTCTGACACCTAGTCAGTGCTCACTGGCAATTTCTACAATGAAGGAATAGTCAATTATTGCTGGGCTCCTTGTCAGGGAAAGAGCACTTCAGTAGGAAATAAGCAACATAGCAACGTGGGTGGTGCTGTCTAGGCACCTTTATGAAAAATAACTTTGTTTTCTAAAATAAAATAAAGTCATTTTGTCTGCAAAATGTTTGAATGTTTAAGGAAGATTAATAGTGAAGTAGGTTCTCATATATGAATTCAACCTATTGCAGGACCTCAAGTTGCAAAGCCTCTGGAAAACTCTGCTGTTCATCTGGGAGAGTGAGAGTCAGAAATGCAACAATATTTTAGAATTGTAGTGAAAATAAGTTTGACCTCATAGACCCCCTGACAGGGCCATGGGGATTCTCAGGGACAAACTTTAAGATATGCTAGCTTAAAATAACAAAAAGTGTGCAACTGTGATATTATTTGATAAACATTAATGTTTATCAAAGTATATCCATTATTTTTATATATATTTGATAATATAATACCAAACAACAAAAGATATCATTAAATGATCCTCCATCCTATTGGGAGAGAACTCATAATTCCTATAACTGAACCAATGCCATGCTGTAGTCTTCTTGCTCTTTTCCTGTGTTGGCATAGGTGGCCCTTCCCTCTAGGAACAATCTTGCATTTCTGCATACCCCCAGCCTGCCCAGTGCCCCACAGAACCTTGGCCTCTGCAGGCTCTGTCCAACAAGACTAAACTTGCTCAAGGGACTCATATTTCAATAGGCTCTTCCCTCTCCTTCCTCTTTCTATTACAATAGACTTCTTCCCCCTACCCCTGCTTTCTAAAGTAATAAGGTAAAACTGAAAAATCACAGTTGTATGCAATATACAAAGTGGAAGTGCCCCATGCTCCCTAACCACCCTCAAAATCACTACCATGTACAGTCTGGTGTTTGGTTTCCAGATGTTGTTATACCCATCCTGCTGGGGAACTTGCTTCTTAAACATACACATTGGCCCCCATACACTGTCCTCATGCTTCTAAACATTACATGTAATGTAATGTAATGTAAGCACTATGATACATGTCTAGAAATTGAAGAGAATGAACATTATAAATACTTAAGCTGATGATGCAAGGCATCCTGAGAATCCAGGCCAAGCAATTCTTGCATCTGCATCTCCCTCCTCATCTTGGACTCATCCAGTTAGCATTCACTCTGGCTTCATTCTAAGCCATTCCCTGAGATCCTTTTCCAGAAAAACTAACTCTTCCCCCACTTCTAAGTCCAGCAGAATTCTGCTTCTCAATGCTGTTCCCACTTTATGTAGCTAGCAATGCTCTCTTTCTCTGGTGGGCTCTTCCCTTCTGAGACACCACAGCCTGTTTCCCTCTAACATTCACTCTTCTCTGGTCAAGTGCCTGCAGGCATTATTCTAACTCACTCCAGTCCAGCCTGGACCTTCCTGTCTCTGACTTGCCCCACCTTCTCCATGGTTCTGTCATCTGGATATTAGTGGCTCAAGGGCAAGTCATCTCCTCTGACCTGGCTCATCACACTAGTCCCGCCCCTAAACAGTTCCACAGGAAACTCAACATTCCAGCTGACCTTCCACTGCTCACTGTCACACATACCCACAAACTGCCTTCTCCCCACTACTCATGTCCAAGGAATCACTAGTCCTGTTGATTCTTCCTCCAAAGGTGAGTTTTAAAGCTGACAATGTTTTCTACCCCACTGAACTACCATGCTTCAAATCCAGCACCCCTTTGCCAGGTACCATGCCAGCTTAAACATGTATCACCCTCTCACTTAAAACACCCCATTATGCTTACAAAAAATCTACATGACCTAAGTTTGATCCCTCAAATCCCAGGTGGGAGACTGGGTGGCTTGGACCAGGTCTTAGTGCTTATAAGTGCAAAAATCAAAACAAAACTTACTCTCTTTTCCATCCACTTAATTACTCAAGTCTAAAGCTAGAAGTAATTCTTTGTTCTTCCCTTTCCTGAGATCTCATCCATTACCACATTATGTTAGTTCTAAGTCTGAAATGCATATTGAGTCTGTTTGACCATCTAAACTGCACCACTTTGTTCAGGCCTCCAAATGAAGTCCCCTTTTTGCCTCCTGCCTTCCCCACAATCCACCACCAGTGTCATTAATTACTCCTTAGAACTTTGGCCATTTCCTTCCATTTTTAGAATAAGATTAAACTCCTTCTTAGAGTTAAATGTACTTCTGATTTTGGCCTTCACTTATTTCTCCCACCTTCTCCCACCACCCTCCCCATGGCTTCCAGTAATAATGCCCCAGTCCTTATTTGAGCCTAGTAAGGGCTTTCCCAACCCCTTATTCTCCATAACATTGAATTGTCACAAGCTGATAGGTGTTTCTTATCATTCCAAGCAGATTAATTCCACACACAAATTCTCTCATGAGATCTTGTTCATTTCATTTTTAGTTTTTCTATATATGCAATGATCTTCCTTTTTGTTATTAGTTTGCTAGGTTATTTACTCATCCATGAAAAGATAATTTCCTTGAGGATAGGGTCCTACTTGGTATGATATGAAGGAAAAGTTATGTGCACATTGTGAAATGAATAGCCCAGTTTCCAGGCTTTTAAAAATGCCCAATTTGGTGTAAAGACAAAAGCAAAATGCAAATTAAAACTAGGAGGCATCCTCCTCCCTGTTGAAGATGTTTTATTCACCTGCAATTTTACTCAGAACATTTACTTTAGAAAAATTTGAATGGTAATTACCTCTCATTTATTTGGAATGTACATAAATTTTTCTGGAGACCAGATAGGCCCTTAGTCAGCTTCACAACCCAGTTGTATCTTTCTCAATGATCTGGAGGCCATCTATTTGAAATACAATCACCAAGGAAGAAAGCCCCCACCTCCCAGTGTCTGTGGAGGGTCCGAGCTTAACTTGGTCAGGGGCTGCCTGGCTCTTAAAGATATAAGTTTATATTTCCTTTGAATAAAGCCAATTGGTCAACAAAGATGGTCACTCCAGTTACCAAGTGTATCTAGGATGTACTGTGTGTGATCAATGGTGCTGTCCAGTCCTCTGACTTGGGGACTGGCTACTGTTTATAGTGAGAACATAAGTGGAGTGAGTTTTGTCCAATTGGCTACACACAAAAGGGTGACATTTCTATTTTTGCAGTCTTTAAGAATTGCCTGTGATGCACATCATATTGTGGTTTAACACTTATTCAGTAACTTAACTTTCTTTACTACCTTTGTAGAGAGAATTTCTGGGTTAGAAAGATATTTTGCTTCTGATTATATTTTTATTTTTTTATTTTAATTTTTTAAAAAGATTTTAATTCATTATTTTTAGAAAGAGGGGAAGGGAGAGAGGCAGAGAGGGAGAGAGACATCAATGTATGGTTGTGTTTCACCTGCCTCCAGCCACAGACCTGACTGGAGACCTGGTTTGCAACCTGGTTATGTGCCCTGGCTGGGGAATCGAACCAGCGACCTTTGGGTTCACAGGTTGGCGCCTTATCCACTGTGCTACCAGCCAGGGCTGATTATATTTTTAACAGCAGTAGTAAATTGTTTTAAAATTTTATTCATTAAGCTCTTAATATAGTAATGTCAATATTGGCAAATAAAAGGTCTAGTTAATTGATTTTTTAAAAAGTTGTAATTGTCCTTAATTGTCACTTAGCATCTTGAGAAAAAGTGCCTACATGCTAATTAGTTTCCTTCTCTTTTTGCATTCTTTGATGGGAAACACTTGTATAAGTCTAAAATAACCAACAAAATAACCCATAATGCCATTAGCAAAATTTGTTTGTAAATTAGTGACAAAATAAGTCTACTAGAATGGCTCTTTTTAAAGAGTGTGTTTACTAGAAAAGAAATGGTAATGCTGTATATGACATGTCCACATTTGCTTTTATTACAGAAACCTGTTAGACAGCTGGGTTTCTTCATTTAACTCTGTCATTTTCCTTTCTCAGTGACTGGTGGAAAAGATAATATGACCAATAATGGAGAAAAAGAGAAGTGATGTTAAAAGTTTTATGTTGATCAGAGCTTAAGCATACTTCAGATAGACATAAATTTAGGGATAAAATAACTTGATAATATTCTAGAACTTGGAACTAAATTCCTTGTAAGGAAGGATGGGATTTTCCTCAACACCCCTAGGTTCCTGGCTAGGTGTGAACATCAGGCTGACAAAGACAGATGTAAAGATGTAAAGACAGGAGTAAAGCATATCCATTTTTAAAAAACTTTACATGTGCACAGGAGCCTTTACAAGAGAATGAGGACCTGAAGAAGTGACCAGAGCAGGAAAAATTGACAGGATAGAGGGGATTTGGGTGAGGAATAATTGTACATGGTAGAGAAGTAACTGGGAAGATGAGAGTGAATTTTAACAGGCTTGTTGGTATTGCATTTCTTGGTTTCCAGATTCCCAGCCAGTGAGAAGTGTCTACTTTCTCCTGGTACAGGGAAAGTACCTTTCATAGACAGTTCTGTGACCTGTTTTAGGGAAGAAGGGCCAGGCTGCCAGGATCTCAAAGCAACCTTCTTCTTCTCCATTTTCTGAAATTCCCTTCAGTTAAGATATTCAGTGAGCCACCATGCCTTGTGCTGCTGGAGAGGAAACTGCTTCCTGGGACAAACCAATAAGGACATGCAACAAAACATGTTCCCCCCCCCCCCAATAATTCCATTTACTTATAAAACTGTCTGTTAGGTATTTCAGGTGAACACCCCCCGCCCCTCCCTCAAATGCATTTCTCCAATAAGCCTGTGTATCAGGAGAGATTTTGCTTATAACACCCAGAAACCAGATATATCTTTGTTTCTAAATTAAATCTTGCTCATGCTTTTACCAAAAGGATTGGTAGGAAATCTGAATCTAGTGTTGATTCTGGGTCCTGAGGGCTGTGCTCAGCCTGGCAAATGAGATTGGTGAGCTTTCATGGTCCAAGGATCACACCTTAACTTGCAGTGTTTACTGTCCATCTGGCTGGCTGCTCTTTCTACTGCAGGCAGAGCTGCTGGGCACTGGTTATTCCTGAAAGCTATCCCCATCTCTCCTATCCCATCATGGCACCTCTGGAGTATCCTGCTTGCTGGGTTCAGTCTTTACAACCCAAAAGAGCTTTCCAAACCACTAACCATCCTCTGCATGAGCAGAATCACTTCTCAATCAGGCTGCATTGGGACGTTCACCTATACAACATAAAATAGAAAATCTGTTTTACAACTACATTCTTAACACTACTATAGTCCTATCTGTACTTGCTGCTGTTATATTCATTTTTCTTTCTGATTTTAAAAGAAATTAGAGTTAGGAGAAAAATATGGCAACAGAGTAGAGGGCAGTGCTGAGAGTGTTCTTAAGTGCCATAGCAGCTGGTGGATAGGGTAGGGAGCATGAGACATCAGCAGGTCCTGGTGAACTGGAGTGGTAAGTATCTGGATTCAGGGGTGCACAGCCCAGAGACTGCAGAGATCTACAGGAGAGCAGGTGAGACTGTTCTAAGAGGAGCAACACAAATAACAAATCCAAAATACAACCAGATAGCCCAAGTTAATGACATAAAAGGCACCACAAAAGCAACAAGTTGAGGAAATCAAGGAGACTGCAATAATGAACCCCATAAATCTCCTAACAAAGAAGGGCACTCTACTAAGGCAGGGATTCAAAGCAGGTTAATCCAAGAAACAAACAAACAAATAAAAAAGCAAAATCAGACACCTAAAAAGGGGAGAAAAAGAAACAGTCCATTACCAAAAGGAAAGGAAGAATTACCAGACAGACTGAGAAATGAAACAGAAACAAGAAAGTTTTCAGACATGGAATTAAAATAAATCATTTTAAGAAAGCTCCAGAAACTCACGGAACTCAAAGAAAACTACAAAGAACTGCAGGCAACTATAAGGAACTTATGGAAAATTACACCAGCATTAAAGAGGACATAGAAATCATCAGTAAGAACCAGGAGGAAATGAGAAACACAATATAAGGAATTCAAAGCAGGTTCGATGAAGAAGAGGACTGGATCAGTGAATTGGAGGACAACAAAGAAAAAAATAACCAGACATTGCAACAAAATGAAAAAAGACTGAAAAAGAATGAAGAGGTTTTAAGAGAGATACATGAAATGCAACAATATCCATATCATAGGGAAACCAGAAGGAGAAGAGAAGCAAGGAATAGAAAACCTGTTTGAAAAAGTAATGACAGAAAACTTCCCTAAAATGATGAGCAAAAGTGTCACTCAAGTTCAAGAAGCACAGAGGGTCCCAATGAAGATGAATCCAAACAGGCCTACTCCAAGACACATCATAATTAAAATGGCAAACTTCAAAGACAAGGAGAGAATCCTAAAAGCATCAAGAGATAAACAGAAAATAATATATAAGGGAGCTCAGATAAGGTTATCAAATGATTTCTCAACAGAAACAATACAAACCAGAAGGGAATGGCAAAAAATACTCCAAGTAATGAAAAACAAAAGCCTGCAACCAAGAATACTCTACCCAGCAAGGGTCTCACTCAAAATGGAAGGTGAAGTAAGGAGTTTTTCAAACAAAAGAAGGCTAAAAGAATACACATCTATCAAATCAGCACTGCAAGATATGCTAAAAGGCCTGATTTAAAAAGATGAAGAAACAGAGACAAAGAGAACTACAGGAACAAAGGGGGAAAAATGTCAACGAAGAAATACCTTTCAATAATAACGTTAAATGTAAATGGATTAAATGCACCAATAAAAAGACATGACATAGGGTAGCTGAATGGATAAGAAAACATGACCCACATATACACTCTCTGCAAGAGACTCACCTCAGAAAAAAAGAGAGTGGAAAAATATATTTCAAGCTAATGGACATGAAAAAAAGGCTGGGGTAGCAACACTTATATTAGACAAAACAGATTTCACAATGAAGGACATAAAAAGAGATAAAGAAAGACATTTCATAACACTTAAGGGAACAATCCATCAAGAAAACATAATCCTTATAAATATATATGCACCCAACCTAGGAGCACCCAAATATATTAGAAAAATCTTGGAGGACTTTAAGAAGGATATAAACAGCAACACACTAATAGTAGGGGATTTCAATAACCCATTATCAACAATGGACAGATCTTCCAAGCAAAAACAAAACAAAACAAAACAAAAGAACAAAAAACACCAAGGATATTGTAGCATTGAACAACACTCTAGATGAAATGGACTTAACAGACATATATAGAACTTTTCACCACAAAGAAGCAAAATACACATTCTTCTCTAATGCACACGGAACATTCTTAAAGATAGACCACATGGTAGGACACAAAACAAGCCTCCACAAATTTAAGATAATTATAATCACATCAGGCATCTTCTCAGATCACAATGGCTTGAAACTAGAAACCGATCCCAAGGAAAAAATCCAAAACAATACAATTCATGGAGACTGAATAACATGCTATTAAGTAATGAATGGGTTAATAATGAGATCAAAGAAGAAATAAAAAAGTATCTGAAAACAAATGAAAATGAATTCACTATACCCCAAAACCTATGGGACACAGCGAAGCAAAGTCCCTATGAGCAAAGTTCTCAGAGGGAATTTCATACCAATATAGGCCTACCTAAAAAGGCTAGAAGAATCTCATACAAACAGCCTAACCATAAAGCTTCAAGAACTAGAATGGCAACAACAAACAAAGCCCAGAGCAAGCAGAAGGAAGGAAATTATCAAGATCAGAGCAGAATTAAACAGCATAGAGACTAAAAGCACAATTCAAAGGATCAACAAATCCAGGAGATGGTTCTTTGAAAAGATAAACAAAATTGACAAACCATTAACTAGGCTCATAAGAGAGAGAGAGAGAGAGAGAGAGAGAGAGAGAGAGAGAGAGAGAGAGAGAGAGGACCCAAATAAACAAAATCAGAAACAACAGAGGAAAAGTCACAACTGATACCACAGAATTACAAAGGATTGAAGAAATTACTACATACAACTATATGACAAGAAATTTGACAACCTGGGTGAAATGGACAAATTTCTGGAAATGTATAACCTAACAAAACTCAATCAAGAAGCAGAAACCCTGACTAGACAAATAACAACTGGTGAAATTAAAGAAGTAATCAAAAATATGTCATACACACAAGAGCTCTGGTCCAAAAGGCTACACAGGTGAACTTTACCAAACATTTAGAGAAGAACTAACTCCTATCCTCCTCAAACTATTACAAAAAACCTGAGAGGATGGAAGACTACCAAACTCTTTTCATGATGCCAGTATTATTTTAATCCAAAAACTAGATCAAGACCCAACAAAGAAAGAAAACTACAGGGCAATATTTCTGATGAACTTAGATGCAAAAATTCTCAAAAAAAAAATATTGGCCAACTGGATCCAGCAATATATTAAGAAGTTATACACCAAGATGAAGTGGGATTCATCTCAGGGATGCAAGAATGGTTCAATATTCCCAAATCAATAACTGTAATACACCACATAAACAAACTGAAAGACAAAAACCATATGATTATACCAATAGATGCTGAAAAAGCATTTGATAAAGTACAGCACCCTTTTATGATAAAAACCCTCAGCAAGATAAGAACAGAGGGAGCATACCTCAACATAACAAAGGCCATATATGAGAAACCTGAAGCAACATCGTACTCAACGGGCAAAAACTGAAAGTCTTTCCCTTTAAGATCAGGAACAAGGCAAGTGTGTCCACTCTCTCCACTTCTGTTCAACATAGTCTTGGGAGTTCTAGCCACAGCTATCAGACAAGAAAAAGGAATCAAAGGTATCCAAATTGGAAAGGAGGAAGTAAAACGGTCATTATTTGCAGATGACATTATAGTGTACATAGAAAACTCTATAGATTTCACTAAAAAAGTACACCTAATAACTGAATTTGGCAAAACAGCTGGATACAAAGTCAGTATCCAGAAATTGAAGGCATTTTTATACATCAACAATGAAACATCAGAAACAGAAGCTAGAAAACAAATCCCATTTATCATAGCAACAAGAAAGATAAAGTACTTAGGAATAAACTTAACCAAGGAAGTAAAGAACTTGTACTCAGAAAACTGCAGAACACTGAAGAAAGAAATTAAGGAAGACAAAATAAATGAAAGCATATATCATGTTCTGGATGGAAGAATTAACATCATTAAAATGTCTATACTACCCAAAGCCATCTATAGGTTCAATGCAATCCCTGTTAAAATACCAACATGATATTTCCTGAAATTAGGACAAACATTTAAAAAATTCATATGGAGTCAAAAGTGATCCCGAATAGCTACAGCAATCCTGAGAAAGAAGAACGAAGTAGGAGGAATCACAATACCAGATATCAAACTATATTACAAAGCCATAGTAACCGAAAAGTCTGGTACTGGCACAAGAATAGACAAACAGATCAATGGAACAGAATAGAGAGCCCCAAAATAAACTAATATTCAACAAAGGGGGAAGGAACATAAAATGGAGTGCAAATAGACTCTTCAACAAGTCGTGTTGGGAGAACTGGATAAACACATGCAAAGAAATGAAAGTAGACCACCGACTTTACCATACACCAGAGTAAACTCAAGATGGATAAAAGGCTTAAGCATAAGCAGTGCCACCATAAAAGCCCTAGAAGAGAACCTAGGCAAAAAAATTGCAGATATCCCATGCAGCAAAATTTTCACTGTAATTATCTCCCAAGGCAAGGGAAATAAAGAAACAAATAAACAAATGGGACTATATCAAACTAAAAAGTTTCTGCTTGGCCAAAGAAAACATTGAGAAAATAAAAAGGGAACCAATTATATGAGAGAACATATTTGCCAAAAACACCTCAGATAAGGCTTTGATCATATATATATATATATATATACATATATATATATATATATATATTTGATCATATATATATATATATTTTAAATTTTATTGTTGTTGTATTACATCCATCCCAAAATATATTAAGAGCTAATATGACTCAATACCAGGGAGACAAACAACCCAATTAAAAAATGGGCAAAGGCCAAAGGAAAAAGCGGTTCTGGAAAAGGGGGGAAAGGTGGAGCAGCATCTGGGAGTGACAGTTCTGACAAGAAGTCTCAGGGCCCCAAAGGTGGTGGCAATGCAGTCAAGGTCAGGCACATTCTGTGCGAAAAACATGGAAAAATCATGGAAGCCTTGGAAAAGTTAAAGTCTGGAATGAGATTCAATGAAGTGGCCACACAATACAGCGAAGATAAAGCCAGGCAAGGGGGAGATTTGGGTTGGATGACCAGAGGATCCATGGTGGGACCATTTCAAGAAGCAGCATTTGCTTTGCCTGTAAGTGGCCTGGACAAGCCCGTGTTCACAGACCCTCCAGTTAAGACAAAATTTGGATATCATATTATTATGGTTGAAGGGAGAAAATAAACTTGTATGGAATGCAGAAAAAAAAAAAAAAAAAAATGGGCAAAGGACCTGAATAGACACTTCTATAAGGAAGACATACAAAGGTGCTACAGGCACATAAAATAATGCTCAACATCATTAGCTATCAGAGAGATGAAAATTAAAACTACAACAAGTTACCACCTCACACCTGTCAGAATGGCCATCATTAATAAATCATCAAACAACAGGTGCTGGTGAGGATGTGGGGAAAAGGGAACCCTGGTGCACTGCTGGTGGGAATGCAGACTGGTGCAGCCACTATGGAAGACAATATGGAATTTCCTCAAAAAGCTAAGAATAGAACTGCCTTATGACTCACTGATTCCATTGCTAGGATTATATCCAAAGAATCCTGAAACAACAATTCAGAAGAATCTATGCACCCCTATGTTCATAGCAGCACTATTGCAAATATTGCCAAGAGCTAGAAACAATCTAAGTGCCCTTCAGTGGATGAATATATCATAAAACTCTGGTACATTTACACAAAGAATTTCTATGCAGCGGAAAGAAAGAGAACTCCTACCATTTGTGATAGCATGAATGAAACTTGAGAGTATCATGCTTAATGAGATAAGCCAGGCCGCAAAAATTAAACACTACATGTTCTCACTTAATATAGGAGACTAATGAACAAACAACTAAGCAAACAAAACAACCAGAGACATGAATACAGAGAACACACTTTCAGTGTGCAGAGGGGAGGGGGTAGGAAAGGGGGAGAAGGAGGCAAGGAAGGGGAACATTTTAGTCAAGGTACTAGCAGTGATGAGTTACGGACACAAACTATACATGGGATTGACTGTGGGGTGGGGGGAAATAAGGAGGGTGGGAAAGGGGAGAGCAGAGGAAAAAATGAGATGAATATAATAATAAAAATATTAATAAAATTAAAATTAATTTAAAAAGAAATTAGAACTAAAATATCTTCCTGGATCCTGGGCTCTGTGCTTATGGTGCTTAGATAAGTGAGCCAGGCCTCCAGCTATATTCACTGTCCACTTTCCTCTCATGGCAGGTTCAGCTCCTTATCCACAGGACCCTAAAATTCTACATCTTTTAACTTTCTTGAGAGTAAAAAAAATTGAGAATTTTGAGTCCTTTCAATATTCTTGCGAGGCATGGGTGAAATATATCTTATTTATGGTATGGCTATGCCCCAAAAACTAGAGACAATTTTCAATCTTTTTTTTTCTTATCCCTTTAAAACTGTGTATCTATTGAGGGCAGAGATGGAAATGGAAATGAGGGTGATGGCTACCATGCCAACTGAGCCTTTTTGAAAAAAGACTTTATTTATTATTTTTAGAGAGAGGGGAAGGGACAGAGAGGGAGAGAGACATCATTGTGTGGTTGCCTTTCATCTACCTCCACCTATGGACCTGGCTGGAGACCTGACTTGCAATCTGGTTATGTGCCCTGGCTGGGGAATCCAACCAGCGGCCTTTGGGTTCGCATGCTAGCTCCTTATCCGCTGTGTCACCAGCCAGGGATTAGCTGAGCCTTTTTAAATGAGCTTGTCCTCCTTCAACTGTTGGGAAAGCCTCAAAGCAAATGTGTGAGAGTTCAGCATTGTCACCCAGTGTGGGGAGGGACTCCAGACTGGAAATGACCAGTACCTGCAGCTATGTTCTGGTTGGCTTTGTGTTTGCTCAGGGACTCTAAATGTCCTCAAAAGGAATCAACAAAAGTTTAGGAAGGTGGAGTTTTCGACTGGTTGTCTCCTGTAACTATCATGAGGCAGGTATTGGTACAAAAGGAAAGAGGTTTATTCAGGTGCCACGCAACCTGGGAAAATGGTAAACTCTCATCTCAAAGACCATCTCAATCTTCATGCTCAAGCCCGAGATTCTTATAGGGATAGGGAGGGAAGGCTTTAAAAAATTCAGTCTTTTTTTAGCTTTTGGCATGCTCAGGGTCCTTCCCATTCATATTTCTAGTTTTCCACCAGCTCAGAGTATGAACCTCTTCCTGCTGCCATCTTGGTCATAGGGGTGAATCCCCTGGTGCTTTAGACAGTCTACCAGTAACAGAGGGGAATGATAGAGAGGGGGAATGGACAGTTTCTGGCTTGTTACTTTGAGAATTATAGTTCCAAATTTTTCCAGATTTATGGTTGTTTCTATTGTACAGTAACTTCCACTTTTAAAAATACAACCACTCAAATCTCTCTAAGAGTTTTGTTTAAGCTTAAGACTGCCTTCTGTTTAATCCTTAATTTTCTAAGTTATTTTTTCAGATGATGAAGTTGGGGATTCTTTATACAATTAGTATCCTTAAATTGTGAAATTTTGGTGGGCACAGTGCCTTGTACCCAGATTTCACAGACAGATCCTGAATAATACCATATTGTTTCTATGTAAGGAGAGATGTCCATTTAATAATTTAATATCATCATTGCAAAACAAAAGTGTGCTTACATTGAAATAAACATTTCACATGAAAAAGCAAACCAATGGTTTAAAAATTGAACTAGAAATAGATTATTCATAAAATATCCATAAAATATTCATAAAAGAAAATAATATTCATAAAATATTCTTTTATAATGAATATGTCCATACTTAAAATTTTTTCAATCATATTCATTAGTAAGGAGGGAATGCTTATATCTGAACAGCAATGATTTATTGAGCTTTGTCAAGTTGAAGGGAGGAAGCTTGTGGTATTTTGCAGACTTTGTTCTTGTCCCAGCACCATTCAACATTTTAATTAATGATCTGAATAAAATTACAAAATACAATTGCCAAATTTGTAGATAATGAGCTGGGAGATCCAGATTTGGGAATCAAACTATATTGAATGAGGGAGCAGCTTAGACAAGAACCTAGTATAAAGGAACCATGGACATGGACAACAGGGGGGATTGACTTTGGGGGAATGGGTGGGTGGGGAGGGGGACAGAAGGGAGCAAAAAGGGGATGGATGTAATACAACAACAATAAAATTTAAAACAAAAACTATATTGAATGACTGGAACTAGGGACAAAGTTAGAACATTTAATTTCAGAGAGATAAAGGCAAAGTATTATATGTGGGCCTAAAAAAGCCAACTCAATTCTGGGTTAAAAATGAGAGGAAAGAGAGGAGAGGAGAGGAAAGGAGGGGAGGGGAGGGGAGAGGTGGGGAGTAGAGGTGGGGGGGGAGAGAGAGAGAGAGAGAAAGAGAGAGAGAGAGAGAGAGAGAGAGAGAGAGAGAGAGAGAGAGAGAGAGAGAGAGAGAGAGAAGGGTCTTAAATACAAGGCCATGTAGTTCAGATTCCATTCAACAGGCAATGAGGAGATCTCTGCTGCTTCTCAAGCAGGGGCACAATGTAATAAATACGCTGCTGAAGAGAGGTATTGCTAAAATAGGATACAATGTAAAAAAAGGAAACATGATCCTGGAAGCTTTCTCAGTGACTCGTGTAGGAGTTGATGGGACGAGGCCTGGGATAGTGACAGTGGAAATAAAGAAAAAAACAATAAATGTAGAGACATGGATGGAACACTATCATAATTAGTATCCTCACAGCTTCCTGAGGATACGCCTGCATCCTAGGAACCAGCATCATGCTGGTGCTCAGGGCAAGTAGAAGCCAGGATGATTTCTATAAAATGTCTGTATTTTCTCATAAATATTCCTTTCCCTTCTCTCATGCTGAAGGTGTGCCACTTTTCATATGGTGCTTATCTGTGAGCACAGATGTCAGCATATAATTAGGAGTATGCAATCTCTGGCACTTGTTTCTTAAAAAAGAAACATATTTTAGTAAACCCTATAAGCTCCACCAAAAAACCACTTGACCTAATAAGTGAATTTGGCAAAAGAGCAGAATACAAAGTCAACATTCAGAAATCAAAGGCACTTTTGTATACCAACAATGAAATATCAGAAACAGAAACTAGGAGAAATTCCCATTTACTATAACAACAAGAAAAAAATAAAGTACCTAGGAATAAACTTAACTAAGGCAGACCTGTGCTCAGAAAATTACAGAATTCTGAAGGAAGAAATGAAGGAAGATACAAATAAATGGAAGCATATACTGTGTTCATTGACTGGAAGAATTAACATCATTAAAATGCCCATACTACCAAAGGTAATTTATAGATTCAATGTAATCCCTATTAAAATACCAATGATATATTTCACAGATATAGAACAAATATTTTCAAAATTTTAATGGAATGATCAATAACCCATAGCCTCAGCAATTTTGAGAAAGAAGAACAAAGTAGGATGAAGTTTTTTCTTAATATTTGACAAAGTGGGCAGGAGCATAAAATGGAGCAAAAATAGCCTCTTCCACAAATGGAGATCTGGACAAGTACATGCAAAAAAATGGAACTAGATCACCAAATCACACCATATACCAAATAAAGTCAAGGTGGATAAAAGATTTAAATAAAAGTTTTGACACATAAAAGTGCTAGAAGAAAACATAGGCAGTAAAATTTCAGCTCTCCCATATAGCAATATTTTTGCTGATATATCTCTTAGGGTAAAGGAAATTAAGGAAAGAATAAAAAAATGGGACTACGTTAAACTTAAAAGCTTCTTCATTGCTAAAGAAAATATCAACACTTAGGCTATTTCCAGGACTTGTGCTGCTGTTTTATTTAGCTGAATGGATCAAAAAACTGTGGTACAAGTCCTTGTTGGAGGCACAGTGGATAAGGTGCCAGCCTGAGAACCCAAGGGTTGCTGGTTTGATTCCCAGCCAAGGCACATAACCAGGTTGCAAACCAGGTCTCCAGCCAGGTCTGTAGCTGTAGGCAGGTGAAAGGCAACCACACATTGATGTCTCTCTCCCTCTCTCCCTTCCCCTCTCTCTAAAAATAATAAAATCTTAAGAAAACACACCCCCCCTGCCAAAAAACTGTGGTACATTTACATAATGGAATACCATGCAGCAAAAAGAAAGAAGGAACTCATACCTTTTGTATCAGCATGGATGGAGCTGGAGAGTATTATGCTTAGTGAAATAAACCAAGTGGCAAAAGACAAATACCATATGATCTTGCCTAATACAGGATAATAATGAATAAAACAAACAAGTGAGCTAAATATAACAGAGGCATGGGAAACAGGGAACATACTGACAGTAACCACAGGGAAAGGGGAAGGGAGGAAAAAGGGTTTAGTCAAGGAGCTAGTATGCATTCATGGACATGAACATGGACATGGACATGGACATGGACATGGACAACAAGGTGGGGATTGACTTTGGGAGAAGGAATGGGGTGGGTGGGCAGAGGAGAGCAATGGCGGGGGGAGTAGGACAATTGTAATAAAACAACAATAAATAAAAAAGGAAAAAAAGAAAACATCAGCAAAATTAAAAGGGAACCAACCATATGGGAAAAGATATTTGCCAATGACATCTCAAACAATTTGATCTCCTAAATATATAAAGAAATACAACTCAACACCAGAAAGACAGAAAATGCAATTAAAAATAGGCAAAGGGGAAGAAAGATGGCGACAGAGTAGAGAGCAGTGCTGATGGTGTTCTCGAGTACCAGAGCAGCTGGAGGACAGGATAGGGAGCGCAAGACGTCTTCAGGTCCCTAAGAATTGGAGCGGTCAGCATCTGGACAAAGGGGAGCACACTGCAGTGGCAGCGGAGACCTATAGGAGAGCAGCCCAAAGGTCCAGAATACAACCAGACAGCCCAAATAAAAGACACACCAACAACAACAAGTGGAGAAAATCTGGGAGAATGCAACATTGAACTCCACAAATCTACTATCACAGAAGGGTGCTCAACTAAGGCAAGGAAGCAAAGCAGGTTAACCCAAGGAAAACGCAAAACAAATAAAAAGCACGCAACAGCAGACACCCAAAATGGGGAAGAAAAGAATCAGTCCATCACCAAAAGGAAAGGAAGAATCTCCAGAAAGACCACAAAATGAAACAGAGGCACCTGGAATATCAGATAAGGAATTCAAAAGAATGATGCTAGAGAAGCTCAGTGAGCTCAGCCACATCAAAGAAAACTATAAACAACTCCAGGAGAACTACAAAGAACTCCAGGGAAATTACAAGGAACTTAATGAGAACTACAACAGCATGAAAAAGGACATAGAAAATATCAATAAGTGCCAGGAGGAAATGAAGAATACAATTTCTGAATAGAAGAATACAGTAGAAGGAATCAACAGTAGGCTAGAGGAAGCAGACGACTGGATCAGCAAGTAGGAGGATAATGTAGACAAATACTCCAAGACAGTACAAGAGAATAAAAAAAGGCTGAACAAGACTGAAGAGGGGTTAAGAGAGCTGCAGGACAACAAGAAATGTAACAACATCTGTATCATAGGATACCAGAAGGAGAAGAGAAACAAGGAATGGAAAACTTGTTCAAAAAAGTCATGATGGAAAATTTCCCTAACATGATGAGTGAAAACATTAATCTAGTTCAGGAAGCACAGCGGGTCCCAATGAAGATCAACCCAAAAAGACCAACACCAAGGCATATTATTATTAAAATGGCTAATCTCAAAGACAAAGAGAGAATCCTAAAAGCATCAAGAGAGAAACGACAAATAACATATAAAGGAGCTCCAATAAGGCTATCAAATGATTATTCAACAGAAACAATTCAAGCCAGAATGGAATAACAAAAAGTATTTCAAGTAATGGGAAACAAAGGCCTGCAACCAAGAATACTCTACCCAGCAAGGCTCTCATTCAAGATTATTTTCCCCAGACAAAAAAAGATTAAAAGAATACATCTCTACCAAACAAGCATTGCAAGAAATGCTAATAGGTCTGCTTTAAAAATAAGTAAGTAAATAAAATGAAGAAACAGAGAAAGTCAAAGAGGAATACAGGGAAAAAGGGAGAAAATGGCAATGAATAAGTATCAATCAATAATAACCTTAAATGTAAATGGATTAAATGCACAAATCAAAGAACATAGGGTAGCTGAATGGATAAGACAACATGACCCACATATATGCTGTCTTCGAGACCCACCTCAGAACAAAAGGTTGACACAGATTGAGAGTGAAGGGATATATATCAAGCAATATATATCAAGCAAATATATATCAAGCAAATGGACATGAAAAAAAAAGCTGGAGTAGCTATACTGATTTCAGATAAAATAGATTTTACAATGAAGGACATAAAAAGGGACAAAGATGGACATTTCATAATACTTAAGGGAACAATCCATCAAGAAGAAATAACTCTGATAAACATATACGCACCCAACATAGGAGCTCCGAAATATATAAGGAAAATCTTGGAAGACTTTAAGAAAGACATAGACAGCAACACACTAA
>PVIW01014278.1:0-24067 GCA_004026585.1 Noctilio leporinus | reverse complement strand
GCCTGTGAACCCAAAGGTCACTGGTTCGATTCCCAGCCACACCACATAACCAGGTTGCAAGCCAGGTCTCCAGCCAGGTCCGTAGCTGGAGGCAAGTGAAAGTCAACCATACATTGATGTCTCTCCTCCTCTCTCCCTCTCTCCCTTCCCCTCTCTCTGAAAAATAGTAAATAAAATCTTAAAAAAAAAAAAAAAAAGTGGTATTTCACCTGGCTGGTGTGTCTCAGTGGACTGAGAACTAGCCTGTGAACCAAAGGGTCGATGGTTCGATTCCCAGTGGGGGCACAAGCCTGGGTTGCAGGCCAGGTCCCGAGTTGGGGGTATGCAAGAGGCAACCACATATTGATGTTTCTCTCCCTCTCTTCCTCTCTCCCCCTTTCTCTAAAAATAAATAAATAATCTTTTTTGAAAAAGTGGAGTTTCTCCCCATTTCAGAGTTGAGGACATTGAGGTTCAGGGAGTGTGAGAAGAACCCAGCCTGATAGTGTCTCCTTTTGATCACAAGCCCACTTCAGGCACTGGTGTGGCTCACTGGTGTGGCTCACAGGAGTTGGATTTTTCTCTTTTAAGATTTTAAATTTTATTATTTTTAGAGAGCGGGGAGGGGAAAGAGGGAGAGAGACATCGATATATGGTTGCCTTATCACCTGCTACAAAGCTGGCTGGAGACCTGGCTTGCAGCCTGATTACGGTGCCCGGGCTGGGAATCGAACCAGTGGCCTTTGGGTTCGCAGGCCAGTGCCTTAGCCACTGTGCCACCAGCCAGGGCCAGGAGGTGGATTTTTAATAGTAATAATAACAGTAATAGTAGTAAAACACAAAAATAACAACATGGTGATAACAGCCACCACCTCACAAAGCTCGGTTTACTCCCCTCGCTTCATACCTCCCAGTGGCCTCCTTTAGCTGCTGTCCCCACCCAGGCGCTGGCTGCTTCCCCCCTGCCCAGGCCCTCAGTGTGTAGCCTGGTGCCGGCAGACCACCTCCCCCACCCCTCCCCACCCCTCCCCACTTCCCCTTTGTTCTTCCTCTTTCCCATTGTATTTTTAGAAATCAGTCTGCTTGCAGCCCTGCTTCCAAGACATCTGGCCTGGCTTCCCCTTTTCCAGGACAGGAGGAGGGTGCTTTCTTGGGGCCCTCAGGGCACAGGTTCCTCAGAGTCTGGGGGATGGCCCCTGTGGCAGATGGGGGTGTCTAGGGCAGCTGCTCCCCACCCCAACTTGTGCCGTGGGTGCGTCCTGTGGCTTCCTACCCACAGCTGAGCTGCCTGTAGGCTATTTTTAAATGCAGTTGTCCTTCCTTCACTGAGCTGCTGCTGTCATTGGTGATGTTGGGGATGTGCTGTTGCTTGATCCTGTCACCTTCCTGGCAGGTCCCGGGGTGGGGACACTGATCCATTCCCGGATGTCACACATCCATGGCTAGAGGAGGGGAGGCAGCTCTGGGGAGACCTTTGCCACTGTCCTGTCAATTATACAGGTGGGGAAGCTGAGGCCCATCATGACCACTGGCAGGCTGGTACAAGGTGGGGAACTGAGCCCAGTACAGCTGACTCCAAATGCCTGTTCATTGTTTAGGTCAGGCTGAGATGACCATGCCTACTTATAGGTGACAAATCTGAACTCAAAGAAGGGTAGTCACCTGGCTGTGGAGGGGCTTTGATTAAGATGCAGCATGGGTAACAGAGGAATGACCTTCCCTTTCTCCTTCTGCTTCCTCCAGGAAGTCTTCCCAGACCTCCCCTGCTCATGTGGAAAAAGGAGCTTCCTCCCAGGCTCCAGGTCTGTGCCCATTTGCCCATCTGTCCTGGGTCATTGCCCTGCAGATGTGTCCCCTCTCCATCACATGTCAAACCAGCAGCTCCCCAGGGCTGGGCCCATGCCTGCCCTCAGCATTGCATAGCGGCAGGGCCTGCACACCAGGGGGCTGTTTATAGAATGAATGAATTACCAATCAATGGAGACCTCAAACCTTCCAATGACTGCCTTTGTGGACCCCCTTGAATCCATTTGTTTCCAGGGTCAGCCTAAAGCAAAACAGTGACCCCCTCTGGCTTCCCTGGATGCCCCGCCCTCTTCCAGCCCCAGGTCCCCCAGGTTCCCTTTCCTCTGCCGTCTACTGGCCACCTGAGTTTGGGTAAGCCAGTGTTCTCCTCCGCTCTATTCCAGTAAGCCTCCGTTCCCTCGTTTGCATCGAGGGGACAGCCATCCCTGTCCTTAGGACCCCTGTAGGGAAGATCTCAAAGAATGAAGTGATAATGATGGAAAGACAGGCATGGGGTGGGGAGGGGGATTTCTGCCCTGTCCACCCGGCTCTGCCCCTAGTATCTGCTGAGTGACCCTGAGCCGGGCAATGCCACTGGCTGGGTCTCTTCTTGCCCCAGATGTGCTCACTGGGCCCATCCTATCTGCAAGCCCCCTGTCCCCCGAAGCACAGGGGTCAGGGAGAGACGATGCTGGAGCATTCTGAGAAGCAGGCGTGGTTCGTGGCCCCTCTTCTGTCGCCTCCCAAAAGCCCAGCACCTCCCATTCCAGCATCGCAGCCTCCTTCCTCTTTCCCTCCAGACACGTGGTCCTGCTTCGTGGGGAGGGTCTCAGCCACAGCCCTCTGCTGCCTGGCCCCTCCACAGGCCCCAGGCGGTGTCCTCTGCCTCCCCATACGCCACCCTCACTCCCCAAAGACCGAACAGGGGCTTCAGGGGCTTTGGGCCACCCAGACAGGTGACATCATGACCACCATTGTCACCTTCAACGCAAGCAGCCTTTCTCAGTTCCACCTCTTGGTTTTTGCTTTATCTGCTCTGCCCTCCTAGAATATTCTTTCCTCAGAAACCCACAAGGATGACTCTCTCCCCTCCTTCAGACCTCTGCTCGTTTTATTTTTAAATCTCCACTCAGCAGGTTGCAAGCCAGGTCTCCAGCCAGGTCCATAGCTGGAGGCAGGGGAAAGGCAACCATACATTGATGTCTCTCCCTCTCAGTCTCTCTCCCTTCCCTTCTCTCTGAAAAATAATAAATGAATCTTAAAAAAAAAAAATCCCCACTCAAGGATATGTTTGCTGGTTGTGAAGAGAGAAAGAAACAGAAACATTGATGTGAGAGAGAAACATTGGTCAGTTGCCTCCTCCACATGCCCTGACCGGGAATCGAACCTGCAACCTAGGTATGCTCACCAACCAAGAACCAAACCACAGCCTTTTGGTGCAAGGGACAATGTTCCAACCAAGCTACATAGCCGGGGCCCTTGAGGCCTTCTCTGCTGCTCTCCCCCATTCTCCTTTCCTTCTCTCCTGTTCTTCATTCTGCTTGTTACCACCTGACTTGGCACATTCATGTGTTCACCAGCTGTCTCCCCTCTGAGAGGAGGGACAGTCAGTGCCTGCCGGGTTCGCAGCATTCCCAGCCCCTGGGGCACAGCCCGGCAGGCAGCCTGAGCCCACAAACATCTGTTGCATGCTTCTGCACCTCTGTTATAGCTGTTTATACATCAGGTCCGTCCAGGATCCTGTGAGACAGACACCATTATTTCCATTCTACAGAAGAGGAAGCTGAGGCCAGAGAGGTTGGCGCCAGGGGCTTACCTGGGTGGCACAAGTTCATTCTGAAGTGTCCCGTGAAGGGTGGTCAGTGCTCCGGTAAACTGCTGACCCAGCTGCCACTCGGGCTGGCCAGGCAGAGATGTGTCACCTCGGTTATATAACGGACCTGTTCCTGCTCGCCCCGCCCAGCACTGTGTGAGGAGGAAGTCCTGTTCTGTCAGAGTCTGTGTGTATATGCCTCTGACGTAGCAGCACTTCCTAAAACAAAAAACCCAAAAACCAGAGCTTTGAGTAGAAGGCTATCTTTACATTTCGGGTGTGAACAAGGGAGGGATAGAAGCTAAAGAAGCAGAGAGACAGGAGGAGGGATGGGATGAAAAGAGAAAGCCTCACACACACACACACACACACACACACACACACACGAAGATGAACCTTCTCCAGGGGGCATTTACTCAGTCACCTCCTCACATATAAAATGAAGGGTCCCTCGACTTGGAGTCTAACCCACAAGCTTTTTCATCAATTCTCCCCAGAGAACAGAAAAGTGAATTCAGTGCTAGGAAGGGCTTTCCTTCCCTGCAATGAAATGTCTGTCATTTTCCTTGCTAGTGACCCGTTGGGCAGTACGTTCAGTTTCCACTTTTCCCTAGGCTGCTAGGAAACTCACCGACAAATCGAAAACTCCTTTACAGCTGTTACGGCTGTTCTAGTGTAGCGTATGGACTTTGGGACCAAACTGAGCTGTGCGACTTTCAGCTCTGCTACTCTGCCCTGTTTGAACTTGGGCAAGTCACTCGTGATGGGCTTCAGTCTGTTTATCTATAAAAGGGTGGTGAGAAAGGTGGAGGCGGGCAATGTGTAAGATGCTGGGGAGTAGTGGCTGCTCAGTAAATACTATCTCCTTTCCCCTTTAGATCTTGATTTTCTTCTTTGGTTAAAACTCACCATTTTCCTGGCTGGTGTGGCTCAGTGGATAGGTGCCGGCCTGCGAACCTAGGGTCGCTGGTTCGATTCCCCAGCCAGGGCACATAACCAGGTTGCAAGCCAGATCTCCAGCCAGGTCTGTAGCTGGAGGCAGGTGAAAGGCAATCCTACAGTGATGATTCTCTCCCTTTCTCCCTGCCCTTCTCTCTGAAAATAATTAATAAAATCTTAAAAAAAAACAAACACAAAACTCACCATTTTATTGCTCGTACCTTCTCGGGCAGGTTGATTCAAATCCTCTGCAGAAAAAAAAACACAGTATACTATAAAGGAATATCTATAAAATAAACGTTCTTTATAACTCTGTGGCGCATGTTGGGTTAGTCATCTGTTTCCCCATCAGTCTGTGTCTGGCAGATGCTGGGGACATGGAGGGTGTTCAAGTGTGCAAAAAATAAATAAAACAAATCAATAAAGTGAGTAAGTGAATGAGAGGAGCGTAGGGAAAATGGTCCGACTGATGAAAACTTAGCTCTGATTTCAACCCCTTTGTACTGACCCTGCCATTCCTGCCATCAAGATGTGGAGGCGATTTCTTCTCCCCTGGAATCTGGACTGGCCTGTGTCTTTCATGGACCACCAGAACAGGATGCTACGTGACTTTTAAGACTGGGTCCGTAGGAGTTTCATAGTTCCCGCTCTTGTTCCGGGACCCCTGCCCGTTGCCATGGAAACCAGCCTGGGCCAGCCTGCTGGAGGATGAGAGACACCAAGGAGGAAGGCCTGGCTGTCTTCAATGCCACCTGGTCACAGCCCTGGCAATACTAGCAGAAGGACCACTACCCTGAGCCAACCCGGATCACGGTCCCATAACTGTGAGAAGTTATAAATGTTTGTTGTTTTAAGACACTAACTTGTTTTAAAAATGTTCTTTTTTAAAGATGTTATTTATTCACTTTGAGAAAGGGGAACAGAGGGAGAAAGAGAGGGAGAGAAACATCAGCATGTGGTTGCTTCTCGCACACCCCCAGCTGGAAACATGGCCTGCACCCCGGTCATGGGCCCTGACTGGGAGCTAAACCGGTGACCCTTTGGTTTGTTTGCAGGCTGGGGCTCAGTCCACCCAGCCGCACCAGCCAGGGCTAAGCCACTGACTTCTGGCGTGGTTTGTTATGTAGCCAAAGCTCACTGGGCGTTCACTTCGCTGAGGAGAAAACCCAGGCTCCTTTCCGGGACCTGTGTGGCCGAGCCGAAACTAGTGCTCGAGGTCAGCTCAGGTCCGGAGGCCAGGCTGTGCCCTCAGGAACCCTCCCACCGGCCTGCTCCCTGGCTTCTTGCAAAGCCCCAGGTGATGTTCCGGAAAACTTGGTGAAATGATCTCCATAGCAAACTACGTTTTTCTCAACAAACCTGAGCTTGAGGCACAGAAAGCCATTCTCCAGGTCACTTCAAAAAGAGAAATGGGGAGAAAGGGGTCACATCTGTTTGGAAAGGTGTTGGCACGGTGGGCCTGAGACTGTCACCCTTAGAAAGGCTGCTTGGGGCTCAGCCCTGGGCTGGCATCTGGGCACCAAGATTTAGGTGGGGCTCCTGCGTCCCCCGATGACAGGGCCCGTTGTGCCTACGCTGTTAGCACAAACAATGTGCTTTACACTGAACACCTGCTTTTCTTCTGGGGGTGGGGATTTTGGGACACGCTAGGCCTGCATGGCCGGCCCCTGGGACAAACCGTGGGCGTTGAGCCTCTGCTAAGCTCCCAGGCTGATCCCTGATGTGTTTTCACAGCTTGTTGCTAAAGGAACGAGGTGCCTTCTGTGTAATTCTTCGAGGAGGGGACCCAGCTCACACCTGGTGTCCTCTGGCCTTCAACCTAGGCATTCTTTTTTTTTTTCCTTTTCCTGATTTTGCTTGGTATTCTTTCACCGATAGATCATAGCTCTCGGTGAAGCTGTAGGCTGAGTTATGTGACTCACTGAACCTGGGTGGGGGGTCCTTGGGGACCCTGGACACCTGCCCTGATGCTGCCTGTACCTGGTCCAGGGCCACGGTGTACACTTCCCTTTTTGTCTGAAGGGCTGGTTGAATGGTTCAGTCATTATTACTCTGTTCTTCTCTAAGACTCAATGCAAATACCACCTCCTCTGTGACTATACCTCCCTTCCCCCAACTCCTATAGCCCTGGTTATGTCTCACAGTTTATGTGCAGGTAGCCTGGGAGGGCAGGACACTCCTCCCATCGTGGGTGACAAAGGGGTTGGTAGAATCATTGGTGCAGGAGCCATAGAGATCCAGATTTAAATCCTGACTTAGCATCTGCTAGTTGTTTGGATTTCTCCCCTCTGAGACTTGCATTTGTCATCTGCATGATGGGAACAGAGAAAATTAAGTTTGCTTACGTGAAACAGAAAACCCCAAGAATGGTTTCAAGAAATTAGAGTTATATTTATCTCTTATGATACAGAAGCCTGAGGTAGGTAACAGAAGCCTGGTAAGCCGGGGTCAAGGCTCCTTCTAACTTTCTGCCTCTCTCCTGAAGGTCTCCTCATGGCCTGAAGTGGCTGAATCTCCAGCCTTTGTGCCTGAATTTCGGGGAGGAAGAAGGATGAGGTTGGGCAAGGCTCCCTTTAAAGGGATCTTCTTGAGGCCCTTTCTGGCCTGAGGTCAGCCCTTCTTTCCTGAAGCAGGACTCCACTCTGTCCAGGTTTACTAGGGGGAGGTTCATAGTTGGTTACAGGACAACACACAGCATTTCTCAAACAGGGGATCCGGGTGACCCCCAAACAACCCCATCACCATTCATGGAGTTCTTGCTACATTCCAGGCACGATGCTAAGTGTACACTCTCTCATTCAGTCCCTTCCGCAACCCAATGAAGTGTTCTACAGTCCCTGTTTTCTAGATGTGGAAATGAAGTCCAGAGAGTTTAAGTCACTTGCCCAAGGCCACACAGCCAGGAAGAAGCCAGCTCAGATGCAAGCCCTGTGTTGGCTGAGTTCTTTTCCATTCTGAACTTGTGCAGGTATCACTTTAAACAGAAAGGATTTCAGCGGCTTGCCCACCCCCAGGGGAGAGATAGGAAAGGTCCAGCACTTGGATCAAATATTGTAGCCAAACCACACGAATGACACTTTCTGTCTGTCCAAAAGCTCGGAATTCCTCACCAGGGCACAGCCGGCTCCAGGGTAAGAGAGCTGGAAGAAGTTTAGAGGTGGTCTAACTTAATGACATCCTTTCACACATGGGCAACTTAACCTGGAGAGGGAGGGAACTCAGAGTGGGTAAGGGGCAGAATCTGCCCTTGAACTCACTAGGGTCACATAGAGTACTCCATCCACCCATCCACCCGTCTGTCTTCCGTTTAGTTATTGAAGCCCTACTATGTACTATGCGATGTTCTTGGCACTGGCACAAGACATAAAAATCCTGGTCCTCATGGGGGTACATGGCTGAGTCAGCTGAGCTGGGTAGGACACGGCAGTTGGTGGGCAAAGTATGTGTCTGAGCTGAACAATTTCTGAATTCCCTTCCCTTCATAATTTTCTCTGATTCCTCCTTTTTTTCTAATGACTCAGAATTGGAGACAGCCCCTGTCTGCCAGATGGAGCAGTCGTGCTTCTTGGAGCTGCTGAACGTTCTTGCAGCTGGCCTGTGCGTCCCAAGCAGCAAACAGGGCTCCAGAAGCCCAGGGACCCTTCAGATGTGCCTGACCCCGCCCCCCACCCCCCAGCCTGTCACTCCTCATCTGCG
This sequence comes from Noctilio leporinus, assembly GCA_004026585.1. NCBI lineage: Eukaryota > Metazoa > Chordata > Mammalia > Chiroptera > Noctilionidae > Noctilio > Noctilio leporinus. The sequence goes on along the minus strand of PVIW01014278.1, from coordinate 15,855 downwards.
TTTGGCTGCAGAACTTACTGGGAGCCTTACAGCCCGAGGGACAGAAGGAGGTTAGACTCAGTGAGGGTCCATAATTCAGGACGCCCAAGGGGGGATGGGGTCAAGGGCAGTGGGGCACACTTTGATGTTCAAGTTCACCTCTAGAAACTGGAAAGCTGTGAGCACAAGGAGGCTTCTCCTGGCATTGCTGATCACTGGGGGATTAGGGGAGAACCAAATGCTCCTCAGGCGAGGAATGGTTAATAAATTACGCTTCACACGGACTGTGGGCCAGTGTGAGCCATTAAAGAGAATAACGATGTAGAATTCAAGCATCTTTTGGTTTTAAGTAAACATAATTCAGTCTGGCTTAAACTGGAATTTCCTGGCCCAGGTCCAGGAGAGTCAGGGATGGGGTTGGCCTTGGGGATATGAATACCAGAGGCTCAAATTCTCTCTCTCTCTCTCTCTCTCTCTCTCTCTCTCTCTCTCTCTCCTTCCACCCCCCTTCTTTTAATCTATCCTAATGGTTTCTTTCTCTGGCTTTAAATGGGTTATTCCCATAGGGCAGTCAGTGGGGTCATAGGTGGCTCCAGGCTTACATCAAATCACCTTTGACTTCAAAAAGAGGGTCTATTAAAGAAACTTTCTCAGGGAAAGACGTTGGTTGGCTGGACCTGGGACATGTACCCATCTCTGGACCAATCACTGAAATAGCCTGTAGCAATACCATGATCAGTCAGGCCTGGGTCACATGTTGTGTCAGAGGGAGGTAAGGGGAGGGACAGCCCCACCAGAACCACCAGGAGATGGGCAGTTCCTCAGAGGAAGGAACACTGGGCAGATAAAAACAATAGGTGCCCACTCTTGCTATTTGAGATAAGGTTTTATCTTTTGTTTTTGTTATACAGGTGACCCTAGACTATTCCAGGTGACCCTAGAAAATTATTCCCAACAAATAGCTGAGTGTATGTGTCCATAACATGAGGGTCAGAGGTAGGCTCTGGAGTCAGACTGTCTGGGTTCAAATCCCAACATTGCCACTTTTTCACCAGGTTCTTGGTCTATCGACATAACCTCTCTAAGCCTCAGTTTCCTCATCTGTAAAATGGGCATAATAACATTGCCTACCTCATATCATTACTGTGACAATTCAAGTTAACACTATCAAGCTTGTTTGAATGTGGTAGGCATGGAGTAGATTTTTGACAAATGTTAGCTATTGTAGATGTCTACCTAGAGTAGGGGTGGTTAACCTGAATTTTCATGGGGGTCAGGCAAGTAAGGAAATGAGGGCAGGGGACCTACTTGGAGACCCAACAGGGAATAGGGGGAACTATGGCACAATGAACTGGCTTATCCCACATGAAGTAGGTGGCTGGTCCTCAGCGCTCTCTGACTGTTGTCAGACAGACATGGGAACTGTGTTTTTAAGAATAGGTAGATTTATAAACTCCTGTGTGATATTAATAACCACTTTGTTTTTGTTTTTGTTTTCTTACTTGCAAAATGCTGAGCTGGAGAACAAGGTAAAAAAACAACCAGCAAAATGGTTGTTTCCTGTCTGCTTCCTGTCTCACCCAGCTGATGCCTCAGATACAAACACGGGATGGAAGAATGGTCACCAAAATGTCAGTAGACGTTGTTGTGGGATTTAAGGGGACTTAAACCGTCTTTGTTTTTTCTATGTATTTGAATGTTTTACTCAACAACAGAGGAGACAGCAAGAGCTGCAGAACTGGGGGCAGGGCACGAGGGGAGAGCCGGTAGAGAGGGTAACAGCAGCGAGGTGGGTGTTCTTGGGGCAGTGCCGCAGGTCAACCTTCTGCTCCTGGAGCCCGGCCTTGGCCCTGAGCAGGTGGGGCCAACGCTGCATTCTCAATAAAGGCGGCCCATGCCGGTGAACTCCCCTCACGCCTGAGGAGCCCTGGGTTTAGGCTGGAAGTCCCAGCTCCACCTGTATGGCCTGGGGCACGTGACTTTACACTGTGCGTCTCCTCCTACCTGCAAAGGGGACATAAGGGTGCCTCCTTGTTTCCTCTGTGGATGAGGACGTTGCAACAGTGAACAAGGGAATACTGTATCCCTGTGTACTGATCGCAGGCCTGCAATGTCAACGCACAGACATGGAGAACTTGGCCCTTCCGTGCGGAAACCTGCATGCTCTCTGACGCCTGAGCGCGTCTTCCCAAGTGTGGGCCTTGCGTGTGGACTTTCGAGGGGAGAGCGGATTTTAGGGGAGAGCCATCATTTCGCTGAGTAGGTGGCCAGGAGTTCCCGAGTACAACCTTTGTCCCAAGCAGCGAGCTGGGTGCTGGGGACAGAAAACTGAACAGCCACCAATAACACTCAGTGGTAGGCCTGGCGGGAAGGGGTTCTTAACCCAGTCAGAGAGGGCTTCATGGAGTGGACTTGGGTCCGGGGTCTTGGGTATTTGTACAAGGAAGGAAAGAATCCTAGGGAAGTTCACACAGGCGTTTGTGCTTTGCAGAATGGAAGGGAGAGGGTGTTCCAAGTTCAAGAAACAGCACAGCAAAGGATCAGAGACTTGAGATTGTCAAATGGATTGTATCCACTCTATAGTCTTTCCTGTAGGCCAGCCTCCAGCCTTTGTTGCAGACGGGAGGCACCGGCTGCCTAAACAGCCACTAGCCCTACAGCCACGTGGGCACCAGGGAATGACAGTGAGTCGACACAGGTGACTGCTATTCACTCAGCTTTTATTAATGCAACATCAATCCAAATGCATACCAACCTCCTAACAATAAAAATCACTCGGAAACAATCAGCAGTAACATCACACAAGAGAATTGGGGAAAAACCAACCCGAATCCCAAGAATCCAGGTCAGGGCTGGGTCTGGGAGGCAGCCGGTCAGCACCTTGCAAGGCAGACCCTACGGTGACTTTGGGGTCCTCGTGGGCAGGGCCCACTGGAGCAGGGGAGACCCTCTGGGCTGTGCCATCCCCTCTCAGCGCTCTCAGCTGTCTGTTCCGAGGCCTTTGCTTTCATGCTCTAGTGTGATGCGATGTGGCATCAACCTTTGATTAATATTAATACATGTTGTTTTGTGCCCCCTCAATAGGCACATGTTGATAGTGTCTCTGTACCCGCTAGCTCTGAGAGAGCAGTGTTACCCTTCAGATAAGCACACGCTGTCTCCCACGTTGTACCGAGCATGCTTGAGGGGTTGCATCAACCCTCTGAGTCACTGTTCTACTGCACCAGCTTTATTTTATTATTATTTATTTATAAAAGATTTTATTTATTATTTTCAGAGAGAGAGGCAGAGAGGGAGAGAGACATCCATGTATGGTTGCCTTTCACCTGCCTCCAGCCATGGACCTGGCTGGAAACCTGGCTTGCAACCTGGTTAGGTGCCCTGGCTGGGAATCAAACCAGGAACCCTTGGGCTCGCAGGCTGGTGCCTTATCCACTGTGCTACCAGCCAGGGTGTTACTGCACCTGCTTTAAACCTGGCTTCTTAGTTGACAGGATGGACGCTATCTCTGTTCAGTCCCGCTCTCCACAAGAAGGAACAGGGTGGCCATTGAGGTAAATCCAGGCCTGGATCTAGTTCTGTCTAGGGTCTCTCCCTCCTCTCCTGTCAGGAACGTACATTCATGATTAGTCTTTCCTACACGTCAGCCAGGCAGCTGCTCAGCTAGGTGCCTGCTGAGCAGCTGGGCACCAAGGAATAGACAAGAGTCACACACGTTAACTATGCTATTCACTCAGCTTTTATGGGACGCAGGCTTGCTCCAAGCAGAACATCAACCTCCATTAATATCCTACTCACGCGCCAACAATCTAAGAGAATTATAACACACACACAGCAGTGAGTGTGGAACACGGACCTGAGTCCCAGCGCCTCAGTCTGCAGGTCCAGGTGACAGCATGGTGCACAGAGGGTTGTCAGCCTCTTACAAGGAAGGGTTTCCAGAGCCGGGTGGGCAGAAGGGCAGCGATGTCCTCAGTCCAGCGGGGCAGGGCCTTTGGCGGCTGATGCCCACGGAGACCAGCGTGGCGTGAAGCAGTTCTCTGGTGTGTGGAGAGCGGCTGTCTCAGCAGTGGCCTGGAACCTGCCTCAGTTATACTTAGAAAGCGGTGCACTCCACCCTGTTGGGTCTTTTCGATCAATATCTTGGCACCCCTGCTGCCAAATGTGGAATTTGCCGAGGAGCCTGTGGGTGGTGCATGGCTGTTTTGCTTGATACACCTGCTGGCAAGAGCAGAATTTGCCCAGGACACTATCTGCGGGTGGCCCTACTCTGCGACATGGCTATTCTGATCAACGTGCAGGTATCGTAGCTGCATCTCCTTGCCAGGTCTTCAGTGTGTCCCTTTGTCGGACGTCTGGCATGGCTGAGGCAGTTTCCCTCTTGAACCAGAGCGTCATGGCTGACAGGTAGCTATCTTGGTTGACACGAGTGACTCTGCTTTGTTTTGTATACTTGAAGCTATCTTGACGGGACCAAGGACATCTTATTGGTCCTGCTCTCCGCATCTCCCCCTCCTCCTCTTTCTAAGCCTCCACCCTCCACTCAGCTGCTCCCTGACTCCCACGTCCCTTTTCCAACCCAGCAGCTTCTGCGGGGGACAGAAACACACGCTTGCCCACCTAGTGCGGGTGTATGCCTATCACAGGCAGGAAGAGGGTGGCCCCAGGTTCTACCCCTGTCCCAGGCTCACTGGAGTAGGGCCCAGGAGGAGGCAGGAGGTCTCCAGAGGGCCCAGGTGGCTGGGTCATGGGCTGTGACAAGGATGGGGTGTGAGACCAGCCAGGGGCAACATCTCCTTGTGTCACTCCTCCCTCCCGTTTGCCAGATGTCTGCGTAGTTCCAGGACCTTCATACTTAGCTGGCCACGCCCAGGAGGGCTCCACTCACCTCGTTTGTCCAAGGTCTGGGCTCACACCTAAACGCAAAGGATCCTGGCAAGCGATGTGCCTTGGCCTTTGCACCGTCTAGGTGTGAGCTGGGCTCCCCCAGCCAGGAAGGTGGGATGGAGGGGGCTGCTGGTAGGAAGCAAGGCACAGTCTGTGGGGCCCTGAAGGCAGATGCCACCACAAGGACCAATAGGGGACAGCCAGAGATACAGGGCTTGTGACCAGAGACCCCAAGATGGCGCCCCTTTAAGAAGTGGTCAGTGGTGTCCACGCTGGGGGTGGGGGTGAGGGCCACGGTCTCTGAACCTCCAGCATGTTAGCAAGTGGACCATTGGGGCGGGAAGTGGTGAGGCCAGGGCGCCAGGCACGGGGAGCTCGGGAAGCAGAGGCCACAAGGAGGCACCGGGAACCAGAGGTGGCACCTGCTGGTTAGGGGTGGGGTGGGGCGCTGGGCTGAGGACAGTGTTTGAAAGAAGGGGTGTCTGTGACTGGAGAGGGTCCCCAGCAGGAGAGGAGGACCCAGGGCGAAAGGCTGAGGGCACCGCCACTCCCACTTCAGAAAGCAGGAAACCAGAGCTCGGCTGGGGGCCACCAAGGGGGAGTTCCGGGGTGCTGCCAGCCGGCAGGGATTCCAACCTGGAGCCCGGGCTTGGCTTTCGCATTATCGTGGGTAAGATTGAGCCATCTTCCTGCGACATCCGCGCTAGGCATTCTGGAGGCCCCTCCCCTGGGTTTGGGCAGCCCTTCAAAAGACTGAAATCTGATGCTTCAGGTTTTCAACTTGTGTCAAGTTTGGGCTACTGTGTAGTCTCAGTTTCCCCTCAAACGGGTCATGACAGAGTTTGGACAAAATGACCTCTTCCCGCAAGTTCCCTGGGATCCCCGGCCCCCTTTTCTGTCATTTTGCTCTCATTTCTTCAGCCCCTGTGGTCCCAGTTCCTGGCCCAGGGCTATGTGGGAAGGTGAGGCCACCCAGCGGCATGTGCTAGGGTCCCCGTGCCATCTTGGACCATCCTGACCCCAGGCCGTGGCTCGCTGGGACCCCCTGTTTTGAAAAGCAATGGGTCACCACCATTTCTGTGGATTAAGAGGACAGGGCTGGGTGTGTGAAAATGCCCCCTGGGATTCTGGTTGTAGTCAGGCATGGAGGGGCCAACAGAACAGATGACTGTTGCTGAAAAGGCCGTTTGCCGCCTCCAGTTCCCCCGAGGCCATGGCAGGGCGGCAGGGCTTCCTGGAAAGCACCTGGGCGGCTGGGGGAGGAGGCGGAAGAGTGAGGGGACCGCGCGGACAAGGGTCTTAACTGTGGTTTCCCGGGGAAGAGACGGGCGCGGCAGGGTATGCAGCTGAGTGGGTTTAGGATTGACTAGCTGGAATAATTCGGGGACCCCTGGACTACAAGGGTGGTCTCCAGTTGCCTGGTGCATGGCCCTGGGATGATGAAGGCAGAAGAACATTGTCTCCTGGGGAGTAAAGCCAGACAGGGGGGGCAAGTTGGGGGTATGCACTCAGGATTGGTTGGTTTGCACAGGAATGGCAGGTTGGCAGGCCACTCGTTGATTGACTTCTCCTAGAAATAAGCTCACCCTTGGAGGGGCAGTGGCTCCCCAAGTAAGACCCAGATGCCTGAGCGTCAAGAACACGGAAAATAAAGACATATGGTTACTATACAGTTAAATATATTGGTGTGGTTCCCCGGGCACCTGGAACAGACTCGGCACGCAGTAGGTGCTCCATACACGCTTCTCAAAGGAATGAATGTTGCTCTGTTCCCCGTGAGGCTTAGGCTGTGTTTTGTGACGGACTGATGTGTGTCACAGCTGGGAGGACTGGCCTCTTCTCTGGGGCAGCCTGTAGCTTCCTTGGCGCGGATGGGTCACCCTGGCTGCAAACCCCGGTGCCTCCAACCACAAGCTGCGACAGCACCCTCCCAGGCTCAGATCCTGTCAAAGGAGGTACTCTGCCTTGCCTCACCAGCTCATGAAGATCAGAGAGTATGGTAGCCACGTGTCTGGCCTGGAGAGGACCCTAGTGGAAGCAGCCACCCGTCCCTTACCAGCCCCTGCACTGCTTGTGGGGTTTCCAAAATGCTCCAGGGCCTGGTGTTATTATCCGTCTTCTGGAAAGTTAGGAAAGCTGGTCTTGGGCAGGATACCCCAAGCCTGGATGTGCACCTGCATCACCCGGGGGCGCTGTTAAGAGACAAGCCCCCAGCCTCTTGCTCCTGAGACCACTCATTGAAGAAGGAGCCTGAACTCCTCACTCTAAACCTATTCTTGGATGCTCGTCACCCTGCCAGAGAGATGGCGTCCTCTGCTCTCTGTAAGTGTCGGGAGATCGTCTGGGCTTTGAGAGCTCTGGGATCAGCCTTTCGCAAACAAGTTATCACAAGAAGTGAGGAAACTACACCTGCGCTCGCTGGCGAGGGCATGGGGCCCCTCGGTCCCCGTTAGGGTAGGAGCGCCTGAGAGCCCCCTCCCAGCACGCTGCCAGAAAAGCCCGGCTCACAGCACCAACCTAGTTCCCTTTTCTAGGAAGGAGAACGGAATAACTCTCCTGTTACCCTTTCCATGCCAGCTGCCAGGAAACGCAGGCAAATACGAAACTATGATTGCACTCCATCGTTGCGCATAGTTGGTTCCTCTTCTCCTTGGTTTTGATTTCCCCCCTTCATATTCCTGACTTTTCGTGTATGCCTGTGATGGTTGGGAGATACAGATTCTCGATATAAAAGGAAGGAAGGAAAGGAAGGGAAAATTCTCAGGCAAAGCACGCGTGCAGTGGTTAGGGGAGACCGGACTTAGAAGTTTGGGCCACCAGCCTGCTGTGTGCTCTTGGATACACACTCTTTGATCCCCTCCGGCCTCCTGTCTACCTCTCAGTCTCCTCTGTGGGTTCCCCTTTCACTTCCTGTCCGGAGATGGTCGTTCAACACACTCTTCCCGGACCAGGCCGTGAGCGCACCAGTCCTCCACTTGACCCCAGGCACGGACAGGACCAGAAGTCAGCACCCAGGTGGCTGGACAAAGGGCTCTTAAGTCCTCCCTGCTAGCGTTCCGTTCTGGGCCCCACTGAGCCTGCAGGTCGGGCCACAAGGCCTCAGGGGGGGGCCGTGCTGGCGGGCAGGGCACGGAGGGCTCGGAGAGCATTGGGTTCACGCTGAGCAGACGCAGGCCTCGCCCACTGCCCGTCCCTTCCAGCTGTAGAACGGGAGCTAAGACCCAGCCATTCTGGGCCTTAGTCTCCAACTCTGCAAACGGGGGCTGCCAGCCCCTTGATTCCTGGGGTCTGCTCAGAATGCTCCCTGCCAGGCACGTGGGCGTGCTGACTGACGGGACAGGGGCTCCAGGCACCCCTGGATGCTAGTGCAGGCATGCAGATGGTCAGAGAGGTCCTTCCCCCCACCAGCTGCTGCCCACAGGGACCGTCCCTCTCTGGACCTCGGTTTTCTTTTCTGCAAAAAACGGCACCTCCCAGAGGGCATGTGTGAGGGATTTCCTGGCAGAGTCTGTGTGTGTAAGGCAGACGGTACAGAGCACGGCATGGTCAGGGCCCAGACGCCCTTGGGCCAGGGAGGAGGCTCAGTGCTGGTCAGACAGGGAGGCCCCGGGAATCTGGCCCCTTCCCTCTCCCGGTTCTCAGGTTCCCAAGACCCAAAACAGCCCACAGGCTCCACCCCGTGGTGGCCTCGGGAACGCCACTTCAAGAAGCCACAGCTTGGGCTCCAGATGTGCGGGGTCTTTCACCCAGACACCTGGGAGTCTGTGGATCGTGCCTGTAGGGGTGCCCAGGGCTGAGCGCTGGGAAGAGTGTGGCAGCTGTCTCCCTGGCATCTCCTTGTTCTCCATGGACCCCCCTGACTCTCCACTGCCCGCCTCAGGGTGGGGCTGGAGAGGTGACGAGGAGGGAAGGGGGCGATGGGCAGGTGGGAGAAGGTTGGTGGCACTGAGGGTGGTAGGTAGGGCCTGGCCCAGGGTGAGGTGGATGAGGTTATGCAAGTGCTGGGAAGATTTAATCTAAAGAAATAGCTTATAATTATGCATGTGTGCATTTATTTTGATATTTTGTTCACCGTGATTTCTGCATCCTATTGATTTATAAAGATATCACATAAAGTACAACTCGTCTTGATTAGTGAATTTTTAGCTTCCCCTTAGATTCTGCACTTGAGGTGAGTGCTTCACTGTCTCACCCTGGCCCAAGGTGTAGTGGGGGGAGGTGGGGGGAGGTGAGAGGAGGTGGGGGGAGGTGGGAGGAGGTGGGAGGAGGAGAGGAAAGGGGAGGAGAGAGACAGGGGAAGGAGGAGGGGGGTCAGAAAGCTTACGGAACCTCCTGTCTTCATCCAGTGAGTCCACACTCCCAGCCCCGCTCCAGCATCTCCTGTCCATGCTTCCATCCCTCCCTCCGTCACCTGTCTGTCCATCTGCTCATACCATTAAGAACGTGCATTCTTTTTTTAAAAAGATGTTATTTATTATTTTTAGAGAGGGGGATAGAGAGAGAGGCAGAGAGGGAGACATCAATGTGTGGTCGCCTTTCACCTGCCTCCAGCCACAGACCTGGCTGGAGAACTGGCCGGCAACCTGGTTATGTGCCCTGGCTGGGAATTGAACCAGCGACCTTTGGGTTCGCCATCTGGGTGTCAGGGAGGCCAGCGTCTTTCCACTGTGCCGCCAGCCAGGGCACATTCTGCTTTTAGATGACCTGAGTTTGCATCCTGGCTGTGACTGTGCCATCAATTCAATATCCACACTTTCCATTTGATATAGTCTCATTTAAATTTATCCACATAATACTTAAATACATTGTTTAAATTTTTTGCTGCGTTCTGGCTGGTAGCACAGTGGATAAGGCACCAGCCTGCAAACCCAAAGGTCGCTGGTTCAATTTCCAGCCAGGGCACATAACCAGGTTGCAAGCCAGGTCTCCAGCCAGGTCTGTGGCTGGAGACAGGTGAAAGGCAACCATACATTGATGTCTCTCTCCCTCTCTCCCTTCCCCTCTCTAAATAAATAAATAAATAAATAAAGTACTTAAAAGAGGAGGGAGGTGGCCCAGACTAGTGTGGGGGTGCTGGGAGAACTGGCCTGTGATAAAGCCCTGGGCCGACTCACTCACCTTCTGCCCTCCCCACCCTCCGCTCTGCTTCCTTGTACTTCAGAGCCTGACGGTCTTCTTGCCCCTCCTGGTGGGTATGGGTGTCAGGGAGGCAGTGGCTGGACTCTGTGACATAGCGTCTGGCCATCTGCTTGCTAAAGGGTGGGAGAAAGGAGCAGGGCGCCCAGGAGCTCCCTGAGCCCAGGCAGCAGCCACCTTGGGTGTCAGGGGTGGCCTCGGACTCTGCTGTCCTGCCTGTAGCCTCAGCAGCAGCTCCCCTCGGTCAGTTCTGAGTGTCCTGGGGACCCACTCACTCAGAGCGCATGCCCGAGGATTTTGTGAGCACCTAATCCCCTGTGCTAAATCCCTTTCTGCCTAAGATTCCCAGGTTGTTAGTTCCTGTGCTGGAACAGGCCTGACGTGGAATCAAGATGCGGTCTTTGGATTCAGGAACCCGGGCGTCGCAGGTGATCTTTGAGGACGTGTCTTCAGTGCAGTGGTGGCAGGGGGTCACCGGTTGTGGAGCTGCACTGGCGTCCTCTAAGGACACGTCCTAATCCACAGAGGCGGGCTGAGCCGTCCAACAGAATACATAGATTTAGCTCCCCATGTGTACCTGACTCGCTGGGGTCCCTGGCCCCCAGCCTCTCTTGGTCCAGTCCCTGGACCCTGCATCTTTGCGTATTAAAGCCTGGTTCTGGTCTTGCCTTGGAGGAAACCAGGCTCCCAAGGGGGAGGTGAGGGCCAGGGCATGCGGCAGGCTGGGAGGGGAGGATGGGCAGGTGGTCCTGGGCGTAGCGCTGAGACCAAGCCTGGGATTGTTTCTCTCTAAGCTGGGAGAGAGTCGGTGTGAGAAAAGTGGCACCTGAGACGGCAGAACAGAGCGCTGGAGGAAGGGAGTGGGATAGAAGGTGGAAAGAGGAGAGTCAGTCCCGCGGCCGTGGCAACCCTGATGTTAGCATTTGCAGCTCACATCCAGGTGGCGCATCACACACGTCACTCTCCTCCTGCTCACAACCCCCAGTGGGAGTGGGAAAGGAAGGAAGCTGGAGAAGGACCTCGGCCATCTCTAGAGGGGTCTGGGTGGCATGGGAGATGAGGTCCTCTCCCAAATGGCAGGGCTGGTAGTTCCAGAACAGAATGGCCGTGTGTGTGTGTGTGTGTGTGTAATAGTGCCCTCTAGCCACCTAGGGGATGGCTGAGAACAACCGCTTTGCTGAACGTGGAGTTCAGAAGGGACGGATGGGGCAGGTCGGGAGGTGTCGGTCCCAGTGGAGAAAGGAGTTGAGGTTGCTTTGGGTAACTTGTACAGGAAGAGTGATCTGAGATGGAGGGAAGAAGGGAGAGGGTGGGTGGGATCTGAGCATATGGCCAAAGCAAGTGCAAGGAAGCTGGGGTGGAGCAGCAGGCAGGGTCAAGGAGATCCTGGATGGGGAGCAGATGTGTCCCCAGATGTGCAGTAGGAGGTGATTTTCCTGCTCTGTGTCTGCTCCCAGCTCCTCTATGGGGTACGGTGGGGCTCCGAGGGCAGGACTGGTCGTCCCCTCAAGGCAGGGACAGAGGCAGCTCACTGGAGGCTGCGGGGCCCTGGGCGCCGTCCTGCCTGTCTTTGGTGGCCATCGGCTTTGTAGCCCTGTCTCTAATAGCATCCTCTAAAAATGTGACCTGTTCCTTTGCTGCGTGACCTGCTGCTGCTTTAAATACTGTCTACTCCTGGACAAGTCCTCCCTTATGTCCCCACCCTGGGTCCTTTCCTTTGGACTTACCATCCAACCACACACTTGATTGACCTCCCCATGTCCAACAGGTTTCTCCATGGGAATGTCCAGGGTGGAAGCTCCCATTCCTCACCCTCCTAGCTCTCTCCTCCCATAGTCACTTCCGTTTGCTAAGGAACGACATTGTCACCATCTTTGACTCCACCAGATCCTACAGACTCTACAATATGTATCTTGGGTCTGGTGACTTCTCACATCCTCCGGCGCCAGCTCCTTGGTCCCAGCCTCAGCCTGCTCTCACCCATCTCCCGGGTTCTGCCCTGGTCCCAGTTCGCTCTAGTCCTCAGGTGGCCACCAGAGGACGCCTTCTAGATTCGGGTCTCCTGGTGTCCCATTTGCAGAAGGAAGCGAAGTTGTTCTGGTCTGGTGTCTCCAGGCCCTCCTGGCCACTCTGCCTTGGACATGTCATTCAAACCCCTCAGGCCTTCTTGCTGCTCCTGAAAAAGCTCCAAGCTCCTTCTCATCTTAGCTTTTGGCAGGTTCTTCGCCTGCAGAGTTCCTCCCTGATCGTTGCAGACCTCAGTCTGGTATGTCTCTTCCCTTCTCCATCATTCCCTTCTCTTCCACCTACTTTGTTATTTTTTCATGGCACTTTTCACTACCTGTAGCATCCGTCTATTCATTATCTTGTTTATCCTCCATGTCCCTGTTGGGATGTGAGCTCTCTGGGGGCAGGGATTTCACTTGGTCTGGTCATTTCTCCATGGCCTGGCACCTGGGGAAATAGGAGTTGAATGACGAACCGCGCATGTCCACTTAACAGGGCAGGCGGGAGGCCATCCACCCCACACCCCAGGCCAGCAGCATCAGGAGCCACCGGCCCATCCAACATCAGAGCAGGCAGAGCCACAGGACCGACACCCATGGCCAGGGCACAAGGAGAAATGGAGGAGTCAAGGAGTGAAATGGCCAAGGGGGCCGATCCACGGAGGACGGAGTGAACGCTGAGAGTCAAATCCATGGCCCGCCCTGTGGGGGGGTGGGTGCCCTGGACGGAGAGGAGAGGACGCCCAGAGACTGCTCACGTCTGTCTGGCTAGTTCTGCGCAGTTTGGCTTGGTTCCTGCTCAGGCCGAGGCAGAAGAGTGGGCTGGGGCTGGGGCCTCTGCTCCCGCCCTCACGGTAAGGACAGGGGCCAGGCTAAGGGGTCTCAGAGAAGAAATAGGATTTGGTCAGGCAGAACGGGGAAACAGGCGCCTCTGCATGGCAGGCACGGCCGGTACAAGGGCATGTGGAATGTGGGATTTGAAGACCGTCCAGGGTTCTGGCTGGCAGTGACAGAGGGGAGCAGGAGAGGAGCAGGGAGGTGGGGAGAACCTTCTGCCTAGATAAGCACCTCCTCAGAGAGAAAACAGGGTCCCGTGAACGTTTGGGAAAGCCCACAGCCCCCACCCTGCCTTCCGCCGCAGCACTGACACTTACATATCTGCCCATCCCTGGGGAGAAACACGGACTCCAGAGCCAAAGCTGCAATGTGGAGAGTGAGAGAATGAGGCAAACTCAAGAAATAACAGGAGGGAGAAACCACAGGGCCCTGAAGGTGCCCCGGCGCTGGACTGAGCAGGGAAGGAGCTGGGAATGCTGCCCAATCAGAAACAACTTTCACATGTGCAATAAAGGTGGCTTTTCAGTCGGGGCGAGAAAATACGTTGGTAGGATAAATGGGGTTTTGTCTGGTAAAATAGGGTCCATACCGCCACACCTCATATCAGGGGGTACGATGAGATCTATCAAGTAACCAAATATAAAAATATTAAACCAGGACACTACAAGGAGAAACCGTGGAAGGAGGCATTGAAAATGTCATTTTTAGCAGAAGCCTAAGAATCACAAAGAACCTCGTAGCCATCAGAGAAAAGACTGATGAACTAAATGACCCAAATATGAAGACATCTGTGTGGCTCTGAGTCCCTGGTAGGGAAGCCAGCGGCATTCTGGGGCAGCACGGCTGAACCACCTGTGATACGCAGCAAGCTCATTTGCCTAACATGGAAATCAGTGAAAAACACGTCAGCAGCATGTAAGAAAATGGGCAAAGGATATGAAATCACAGGTCACAGGAAAGGGAAATACAGAGGCCTTTAACCCCCTGGGGAAAAAAGTGCTCACTAGTACTGAAAGAAATGCAAATGAAGTCTCCATCACTATATCATTTTTAAACCTTTATTTTGAGAGAGGGAAGAAAGGAGGGAGAAAGAGAGGGAGAGAAACATCAATCAGTTGTCTTTCTCATGCCCCCTGCTGGAGACCTGACTCACAACCCAGGCATGTGCCCTGACCGGGAATCGAACCTGTGACCTTTCTGTCTGCAGGCCAGCACTCAACCCACTGAGCTACACCAGCCAGGGCATCATTTTGTTGTTGCTGTTTCTTTGCCTCCTGGAGTATCAAAAATAAGAGAGTTATCTCCAAGACTGTGTTGGTGAGAAGGTGGGAAACTGAGCTTTCAATGCATTGCTCTTTGGGAGGATGAGTGGGTGCAGCCTCCAGGAGGGATATTTGGCACAAAGGATGCACCCTATCACCCAGAACCCGTCCCGAGGGAGGCAGCCTTCAGAGACTCACCCCTCTGTAGAATTCTGTGTAGTTCATTACCCATGATTGCTCAGCAGGAGTAACCGAAGGTTGGGAAGCCTAACTTTTTTCTTTTTTTAAAAATTTTTTAGCAGATTTTTATTTATTATTTTTTTTAGAGAGAGGGGAAGGGAGAGAGGCAGAGAGGGAGAGAGACATCCATGTGTGGTTGCTTTTCACCTGTCTCCAGCTACAGACCTGGCTGGAGACCTGGCTTGCAACCTGGTTATGTGACCTGGCTGGGAATCGAACCAGAGACCTTTGGGTTCGAAGGCCGGTGCCTTATCCACTGAGCCAACAGCCAGGACCTAAGAATGCTCTTTGTTTGCCGGAATATCTCTGGAAGGATACACAAGAAATTGGCAGAGGACATGGCCTCCAAGGAGGGGACTAGGAAGCTGGGAGACAGGCTGGAAGGTCGACTTACTGTTTTAGGTTTTTCTGTGCCTCTTGAATTCTGGGCCATGTGAATATAGTACTCATCCAAAGGTAATATGAAAATATTACAATGTAACAAAGGAACTTAGAAAAATGTTTGCAGTTGGCCTACAGACATATTTTGGGGTTTGTTTGTTTTTTAGACATATTTTGTAAAGATGCTCAACACCACTAAGCACCAGAGAAATGCAAATGAAAACCACAGTGAGATACCATCTCACACCTGTCAGAATGGTCATCGTTAATAAATCGGTAAGCAAGTGCTGGAGAAGGTGTGGAAAAAGGGGAACCTTTTCTAGCTGCTGGTGGGAATGCAGACTGGTGCAGCCACTGTGGAAGGCAGTGTGGAGGTGCCTCGAAAAATTAAAAATGAGTCTGCCTTTTGACCCAGCCATCCCTCTTCTGGGAATGTATCCAAAGGAACCCAAAACACTACTTCCCAAGCACATAAGCACCTCTACGTTCATTGCAGCTCATATTAATATTGCCAAGATATGGAAGCAGCCCGTGTCCATCAATAGCTGAGTGGATAAAACAACTATGGGACATTTCCACAATGGAATTCTACTTGGAATGTTACCCTTTGTGACAGGATGGGTGGGCCTGGAGAACATTGCGCTAAGTGAAATAAGCCAGTCAGAGAAAGACAAATTCCATATGATTTCACTGACATGTGGACTCCAATAAACAAACTGAACTAACAAGCAAAACAGAGACAGGCTCATAGACGGAGGGCACATGACAGCTTGTGAGGGGAGGTTAGAGGGTGGAGGGATTGAGCAAATAGGAGAAGGGACTGGGGAACGTGGACTACAGTGCGGTGATTGCTGGGTGGAGGTATAAGGGGACTAAGTTGTAATGGAAAAAAATACAATGAAGGTTAAATTTTTAAAAATGCTGTCTAGGCCCTGGCTGGTAGCACAGTGGTTAAGGCGCCGGCCTATGAACCCAAAAGTCGTAGGTTCGATTCCCCAGCCAGGGCACATAACCAGGTTGCAAACCAGGTCTCCAGTCAGGTCTGTGGCTGGAGGCAGGTGAATGGCAACCATACATTGATGCCTCTCTCCCTCTCTGCCTCTCTCCCTTCCCCTCTTTCAAAAAAA
>PVIW01014277.1:0-24084 GCA_004026585.1 Noctilio leporinus | reverse complement strand
GAACGGGGTAGGGGGGAGGGAGAGGTAGAGGCAAAGATGGGGAGCAGCTTAGACAAGAACCTAGTATAAAGGAACCATGGACATGGACAACAGGTGGGATTGACTTTGGGGGGAATGGGTGGGTGGGTGGGGGGACAGAGGGGAGCAAAAAGGGGATGGATGTAATACAACAACAATAAAATTAAAAAAAAAAAAATACCTGGCATATAATGTATTTTTATTACGATCATTTTCTCCATTGCAGCTTTGCATGTGCTGCTCCTTCCAACCTAGAATGCATTTCCCCCCATTCTTCATTTGGCTGCCTTTTCCCCAATTTGGCCTTAATTTACATGTCTCTTCCTCAGAGAGGACATGCTGGTCATCTACTCTCAAACTCTGCCCATTCTGTTATTTCTCAGATTCAAAACATCCTACCCTTTTCCTCCTGAAGGAAAAAGCAAAATTCCAAGAGCCCAGAGAGGAGAACAAAGATGCATACAGAACAACTCCCAGAGAGTAGAATTGAACTGCAACTATGAAACAGACTTGCAATAGGAGTCCAGATAGATTTTAGAATTCTCATAGGCCAGTGACTACTATATGCTCCCTTTTTTCCTCTGTAGGAACCCACCACTGGATATTGGCTATGTGGGGAGCATAAAACTTATCCCTTTAGTTCACAGTTCTTCAGATCAAGAGCAATATACTCAAGTTGGTCCTTGAGGACTACACCTGAGTAGCCTCATTCCCTCGAACCTGATTTAAATGATGAGGTCCTAACCTTGAAGTTGAGGCCATGATGAAATAAGACTTGGAAGTCTGGGTGAAGGAATGAAGGCAGTTTGCATATAAGATGGATATAAATGATTATTGCCAGAGGGTGAACTGTAGTAGATGGTATTTTTCAAAGATAGTCACAACAGTATCTCACATCCCTTATGCTCTTCTTACAACGTTATCTTGATATTCTTCTTACTGAGAAGCAGTGTCTTTGTCTCTTCCCCTTGAACTTAAGTGGACCTTTGGGTTTACTTCTACCAATATGGTAAGACATAAGTGACCCTGTAATATTCAAGGTTAAATCATAAAATTTCCATGTTCTGTTGCCTTGCTCTTCAAGGACACATGCTCAAACCCAGCCACCATGCTGTGAGAAAGTCCAAACTACCCCACATGGAGAGGACACATGGAGAGGCAACATGTAGGTTTTCTGGCCACCAGCTCAGTTGAGATTCTAGCCAACAGCCAGCATCAACCACAAACCATGTGATTTCTGACACCTCCAGATAATTCCAGACCCCAGCTGTTGGGTCCCCTCCCACTCTTCAAGTCTTCCCAGCTGAGTTGCAGAGAAGAGTCAAGCCATTCGTTCTATGACCTATCCACATTTCTGACCTACACAAACCATGAAAGGTAATAAAATGATTCTTATTGTATTGAACCACTCACTTGGGGGATGATTTGTCATACTGCACTAGATAACCAGAACATATGTCTAGCCAACATGGTTTAGAACCCTCCACCTGGACATTTGAGTTATTTCACTTTTTGGCTATTGTGAATATTGCTGCTATGAACATTTCCACTGGTGCACATCTAAAAGGCTATCTTTTGGGTATATGTATACTGAGCAGTAGACTTGCTGTATAAATTTACAAGATAATGCCAAATTGCTTTTCAAAGAAGTTGTACTAGGTTACATTCCATCAACAAGGTGTACGAAATCCTCTTGACCTCCAGACTCTGACACTGGCTCTTCCCTCTGCATGGCATGCTCTTCCCCAGACACGTGCACAATGCATGCCCTTCAAATCTCCCTCAAATGTCACTTTCTCAGCGAGGTAGACCCTGGCCTGCTCCACTAAAACTGAAAGTTACCCTTCCATCCCTGCTATCAGCTCGATTGTCCTTATCACTTCTGTATCTCCTTTCCAGCATGCTAGATAACCAGTTAATTTCATACTTATTGCTTATTGTCTATCTCCTCCCAGAAGAATATAAGCCACGACAAGAACTGGCATTTTTAAAAATCTTTTTATTCTCTGCTATATCCTGAGCATCCAAAAGAGTACCTACTGCAAATGGGGCTGGATGAATTTTTATTAAATAAACGAATGAATGGCTAGATCTTTTCCAATTCCTAATATTAACAGACTGTAATTTTTGCCAATTAAACAGATAAATATTAACATGTCTGAATTTATGTTTTATTGATAATGAAAGGGGTTCAATACCTCTTTGTGTATTTATTAGCTGTAGTATTTCCTTTTCTGTGAAACACCTGTTTGTGTCATGTGTCCATATTTCTGTTGCATTGTTCTCTCTTTATTGAATCATAGAAGTGCTATCTGTTTAATCTTGAAGCTGACCCTTATATACCTCCCAACATCCTCTCCCTGTGTGCAACTTGTCTTTAAGATGTCTAATAAATAACCCCTGGCTGGTGTGGCTCAGTGGATAAGGCTCTGGCCTGCAAACCCAAAGGTCGCTGGTTCAATTCCCAGCCAGGGCACATAACCAGGTTGCAAGCCAGGTCTCCGACCAGGTCCTTAGCTGGAGGCAGGTGAAAGGCAACCACATATTGATGTTCCTCTCCCTTTCTTCCTTCTACCCTGCCCTTCTCTCTGAAAATAATGAGTAAAATCTTAAAAAAAAAAAAGTCTAATAGAAAATCTTTGTTTTAATATAATCACTGTGATAGCAAATTCTTTTTATGCCTTGTTAAGATGAAACTATTCTTCTCACACCAGAGCATCAATCCTGGGGTCCAGTTTTTCTAAAACATTCTTTCTAATGGAAGACTTACTTTACTGACCACACAGAGACCTATGCATGAAATTCAAGATATTACAAAGGACTTCCAGGGCCCTCCAGAGAGACAAGCCCACCCACCCGGACCCAGGCCCCTCTCTTTCACTCCACCTCTCCACCTGTCCCCTCCAGCAATGTAATGAGAAAGGCCATCAATCACTCCCTAAGAGCTGCCAGGTGGGCAAGAGGTGGGGGAGAGTGGAAAAGAGCCCCAGGGAAGAGGCTCCAGTTAGAAATACCAGCGGCTGCAGTAGCCCTCCCCCTGCCAGAAAGCCTGGGCAAGTCCCAACAGAAGATTCTAAGGGGCACTTAGGATTTGAAATGCAACAAAAAGATAATATTGGGGGTGGGGGTAATGTATTAGGTTGGCCAAAAAGTTTTGTTTGGTTTTTCTGTATGATGGCTCTAGTAGTGCTTAGTTGTCTTTAACTTCATCCAAAACAATTTTTAGATGGTATTATGTTAGCTGCTATATCAGCGTGTATTTGAAAAAATCCTTATCAAAATGGGTGAATTTTTGTGGAGCCATTGTAATATTGAAGATAGAAGAAGATATGCAACATTTTTGACATGTTATATTTTTATTATTTCCAGAAAGGTAAAAATGCAACTGAAACACAGGAAAAGATTTGGTGCAGTGTCTGCAGAAGGTGCTGTAAGTAACTGAACATGTTAGAAGTGATTTGCGAAGTTTCTTGGTACAATTGACATTTTGGACAAATAATTCCTTGCTGCGGGGCTGTCTTATGCATTGGAAGATGTTTAGCAGCACCCCTGGCCTCTACCCACTAGAAGCCAATAGCAGGATATGGCAAACATACTCAAAATATCCAAATCAATAAAATTATTGGCAAAAGCGAAAAGTGTATCTTTTATGGAAAAAAACTAACCGGACTTTTTGGCCAACCCAACACTAAGGACAAGTTAAGCTAAAGCAGACGTTGCTGCTCTTTTAAAGAAAGAAACCCTCTTTCAGATAGGCTCCCTGGAGGTAGGGAACAGTGGGGGTAACCACTGTACCTCTCAGGAAACCATGCTGGTGCAAGGTGACATGGGTTCTTACAGCCAACATCAGAGGGCAGGGCCAGGAGAAGGCAATGGGGTTGTGTGAGCCCAGAGGCTTCCTATCACTAGTGATCAGATCTTGATGTTGTTGCTCATTGATCACAGGCTTCCAGGGGCCTCCTAGGTTTCACAGCCTGAGGATAAAACATTTTTGCTGTAAGGAGGAGAAAAGGGAAAACCAAAACCTCAACACCAGAAGACCATCTTCCCTGCCATCTTCCTAAGGTGAGCAGGGCGGTGGGTGTCTAACCTCCGGGGATTCTCAGGTGCTGAGCTCCCCTCCACCAGATGAGTCACTAAATCTCATGTGAAGTGTTCCAACTTTGCCTCCAGGAAAAATTGGCTATGACAATTTCTGTCGTCTCTGCTCAGAAGAGAAGCAATAAGCAGAACTGCTGTCAGAGCTGGGACGTGGGAAAACCTGCTGCCTCTAGTCATCCTCTGCACCTCCCTCCCCCATGCCCCAGGGAAACAGCCTCATGCTGAGCTCTAGACTGAGTGCAAGAGAGTGGATTCTGGTCAAATTACTTCCCCTCAGCTATGAAACAAGGTAGGTGGGCCTCTTGTTCTGAGATAGAACAGGAGCTGGGACATGGGAAGGCTGTCAAGCAGAGAACACAGTCCTGGCCTGCCCTTTCTCCTATATCACATGCTGAAGAAGAGACTTAATTGAACCTCCGTGTCTTGCAAAGTGACCTGAGACACCCAGAGGAAGCCCACTTAGCTCAGGGCAAAGCCCCCACCCAGCTGGCAGTCATCCACGCCGGTGACTGTGGGAATTTCCTCTCAGGGTTTCCCTGCCGTTCACCAGCCTATCTGCATTTCAGGAAATGTGGTCCCTCGAGCAGGCAGACAGCGCCCCTGCCGGGTAACCCTCCAGGAAAGGGAGCCCACCCCCAGGTGGCTGACAGTGCACTGCACCCAGGGCCCTGGCAGGGCTTACCAGAGCCTCTGAAACAAGGGAATGGGAGGGGGCACATGCCCTGCTTTCAAGATCCGTCTACAGAAGAAATCATTGGTGACAATTCACTTAATCTAAAGGGAGGTACAGTCCCTGCTGTCAGGTAAGAAGCCTTACCCAGAAAGTTCCTCAGCTCAGGGCCCTGAAGGGTAGACCAATCAGAACAGGGTTACCAGGATTTAACAAATAAAAATATAGGACATCCAGTTAAACTTCAGTTTTAGACAGACAAGAAATCTTTTAGTCCTATGTAATGTTTGGGACAGACTAAAACTATGAACATGATTCCTTGCCTACCTGCAATTTAAATTTAACTGAACATCTTGCATTTTACCTGGCAACCTGAGAACAGAACAAAATCACAAGGCCCAAGCCTAAGTTTACATAAGTGGCAACGTGCAAGCAGACAGAAATTTCAAAGTTAAGAGTCATCATGCTGAGGGGACAGAAAATAATGGGTAGCTTGGAGTGAGCAAGACCCTACTAGGTTAGAGCACTGCCCTGGAACGCCCAGGTTCCTGGGAACGCCTCCACTCAGACCCATCACTTCAGGCTGCTCTGGGTGCCTCTCTGTGGGATGGGCCCTTTGGGACCCAGAGAGAGGCAGCCAGGGGCTTTGCGGCCAGCTGCGTCCACTCAAGCCAGAGATGAGCACAGCACTGTGGGAGGGAGGATGGTAGGCCGGCCCATGGCCCTGCCAGATCTGGGGGAATGCAGATGGGTGCCCAAGGGCAGGGTGTGCTTTCAAAGTGAAGACGGATGGGAGGGCTCCTTTGTTGCCAGGAAAGAAAGCTCTGAGAGACTGCTGCTGCTAGGGGTGCTGCTAAGACCGGAATCCGAGAGCTGGAGAAACTGAAAAACAGGAAATGGGCGCAAGCCAAACCTGCAGCCAGACTCCTACGGTCTGATCTCCTGCAAAGTTGGGCAACTGAGTGAGGCCCAGGACGAGGCTGCCTCTCCCTTGGACACTGGCACCAGGAAGCTCCCAAGTGGGCTTCCACCCCCTCACACCCAGGACCCCCCAACACCTACCACATAAGGCCCCCATAGTGAGGCAAGAAAGTAGTTCACCCCATCAGGAACTGTTTTGAAATGTTTAACCACCATCCTCCATTAGAGACGTAGGTCAATCAGTTAACTCAGAGCACCTCCATCTCAGGAGACAGCAGTTTCATCTTCCAGGAGGAGACCAAGATACAAACTTCAGAAAGGCAGTTTTTCAGTGCTGGCTGGGGTGGCTCAGTGGATTGAGCGCTGACCTGTGAACTGAGAGGTCGCTGGTTCTATTCCTGGTCAGGGCACAAGCCCGGGTTGAGGGCCAGGTCCCCAATTGGGGGCCTGCTCTCAACTGACGACCTACATCTCTTGCACATTGCTGTTTCTCTCCCTTTCTTTCTCCCTCTTCCCCTCTCTCTAAAAATAAATCAATTTTTTTTTTTTTTTAATGAAAGAAAGGCAGTTTTTCAGAGACAGTTTGAGCAACCTCAGCTGCCAGGCCTGAGGCTCGAGAACTGCCAACATTAGCCAGTTAGTTCACTTCCTGGCACTTACCTTGCCTAACCCAGACCTTCCTCTTTCTCTTCTTCCTCAGTTTTACACACCAGGCTCCTGGTCCCTGGTATCCCACTGTGCAGAGGGCTGAGAACTTCTGGGTGTCCCAGAACCTCTGCAGTCAGATAGCTATTACCACTGCTGAGAAAGACACCCAGCATGGCCTGCTCTGAGGAATGTTGAAGAGGACCTGGGGAAACCCTAACAACGATCCCCACTACTGTTGTAACTATTTACCAACCACTAATAGCAGACCAGGCAGTGTTTAGAACTTCATGCGAGGTCTGTCCCATAAGTGTCTGCCGTGCAAACTTTTATATTGATATTGGCTCGATACTTTCGGGACAGAACTCATTTGCCACCTGGCTTAATGCACAAACAACACCCTTGACTCCGTTTTACAGATGAGGACCTGACAGCCACAGGCTTCTTATCCATTTAGACAGTTAACACTCAGGGGCAGAGAAGACCAGGGAGACAAAATCTCAGGCTTTGGAATTGATCTCAAGGTTAAACCCCTGATTCTTTGGAGAACAGGCTCCAGTGCTTGCAAAGCTGCCCTTCGACAGCAGGGGGCGCCAATGTCTGCCAAAAGCTACTTACCTCAGAAAATCTAGACACCATTTCTGCCAAGGGACTACAGAGGCCAAAGGAAAGAAGTGGAAATGATCCCTAGGGCCCCACAGGTCCCAGAAAAGAAGCTCAAAATAGAACTGGCCCATGGTGCAACGCGTGCAGGCCCAGATTTAGTGAGTGTTACATCCCAGGTGAGCCTTCCTATCAGCTTCCCCAGAGCCCAGCAAATGTCCCCTGGGGAACACCAGCCTAGCCTTTGGGGCACTTCCGGGTGCTCTAGTGTTCCACCAGCCCCTCGGGGCAGCCACAACCTCTGTGATTCTGCTTTCCCCACATCAAGTCCACTTCCATGCTGGGAAAGGTCAAATACCTCCAGGGAAGAAAATGAACAGGGATAAGTTGGCCCAGAAAAGATTCTTCCTTTACTAGTTTAATTTCCCTCCTACTCATTGTTCCCACTGCTCTCCATTGTCTTTCATAATAAGATTTTTACAACGTATCCACTTTTCTTCTAGGTATTTTGGTATTACAATAGTAGCAGTGTCCCACTGCAATCTTTTATAGACCACCCAGATTCCCTCTCTAAACTTCTGCTTATTTGTAAATAAGCAGATGACATTGTAAACATAAATGAAAGGGAGTGTGTCAATCAGCCAGCAGGATGCCCAGAGCTAGGCTGGCACTTTGCAGTGTGACCTTTGCTCAGCCACCTAAGGGATTTGCAGTTGGGCCCTGTGGGTCCTAGTGAGAAGCACAGGCGTTAGAGTTAGTGGGCTCAGATTTCTGTAATCTCTGTGACCGTGAATAAATTGTTTAATCTCTGCTAGCCTCAGTTTTCAATCAAATGAGGAAAAGGAATGCCTATCTCATGGGTATTAAATGAAATACCATACATAAAGTCCTTAGCTCTGTGCTTGGCTATCGGTAGGTATTCAGTGGTGACTAGTAATACATCTTATTTCATTTACTAGATGAAATAAAACCAGGTACATTTAGGCACTATAGTAATTGGAGAATGCCTATAAGAAGCCAAATATTATAATGGAAATCAGAAAGGTATACAGTAATGATAAATATTTCTTACAGTTTATATCCCTTTAGCAATTTCCCCAAGTGCTTAGATTTTCATTATCTCTTCACATTCTCCCCACCACCAGGTATTATATAGGAGAACAGATACTATCCCCATTTTACAAATGAGGACACTAAGATTTAACAAGATTCAATGAATTAGCTAATGTCCACCTAGCTACTTGGGAGCAAAACCAGAATAAGAATTGCTCTTCACACCCCAGATTCCTGCCTCCAAGGCTAATACACCTACATGAATTGGGAGTCCATAGGAGAATGTAATCCGTGGTATAAAGTGGCCATTGGGCAAGGAGGCAGAGCTGTGTAATGTGTGTCAGTAGACTATGTATATGCGCTTGATTACACCTCTCCAGTTGTCACTGGAGCCCAGGGAGAACAGATGAAACTAGAAATCCTGAGAGGAAGACTATGGGGCACAGTTCCTATCTCAGGTGGTCTGACAAGGTCCAATTGAACTTTTTTAAGTTTTCATTCCACAAAAATGTTTTGGACTCTTTATGACATCGCAGGTGCTGTGTTAGAAATTGGAATACAGACCAATAAAAATAAAATATAGGAATAAAAATATGGTTTTTATACTTATGGACTTATCATCAGTGAAGGAGACAAACAATAATCACATAAGCCACACATAACATGTCATTACAAACAGGTGTTAGGATGGGAAAGTGCCAGATGTGTCGAGACAGCCCCTCACTGAGGGTTCGAGTTGGGAAGCCAACTCTGAGAGCCCTGTAGGCAGAGGCGGCAGGTGCATGAACTTCCCACGTGACATGGAACACTCCCGGGAGGAAGAGAAGCAAGCCAGGTGGAAGAGAGGAGAGGTGGCGGAAAGAACTCCAAGGGCTGATCAGCTGGGCCTGCAGGCTGTGGCTGGGATCTGGGTCTTATTCTCATACAAAAATGCAGCCACTAGATCATGAAGCAGGAGAGCAGCAAGGGGAGCCCTGAGAACAGGGAGCAGAAGGTGGCCTTTAGGGCCTTTGATCATAAACAACAGTGACACAGTCCGGCTTACTTCAGAGAAATCTTAAGTTATTGGAAGCAGATGGTGTAGCATCAGAAGAAAGGTTGAAAAACTGGGCCTTGCGAAGGGCAGGAACAAAGGGAGTGTCAAGATCCAGGGAGTGAACATGTAGGGACAGTCACCCCTGCCAGAATGAACCTGCCCCAGCCACTTCCAACTCCATTACCAGACATAGACCAATGGGTTCCACCTGGGCCACATGCTCACTTCCTGACCTTAAGACAACACACCTACACTGACAGTCTCTCAACAAGACAGCTCCCAAGGGGGAGGGGTTTCTCCAAAGGCAAATCACAAAGAAGCTGGGTTGATGTCCCAAAGAAGTGGGGAGGGATTCTGGATCAAAAAGTCAGATGTCTGCTGCAGATTGTGAAAGAAAGGCTAGAGGATGATAAGGGCAAACTGGATGCATCAGGACAAGGAGGTAGGCCACACAGGAGGTGGAGGGGAGGGGAAGTAGAGATAAAAGCTACCAGGTGGCACCTCATATCTGGTCACACATCATATAGCCGGCCTGTGGCCTCATCCTCCACCTCATCTGTAGCATTCCGAGAGATAAGGTAACCACTAAATAAATAAGCCACCTGGCACAGTGAGAAGCAGCAGAAGAAACTGAGAAGGAATCCATTCATCCCACCAATAATTATGTATGAACATTTGTGCAAGGATAAAGGCTGACTCTGAAGAGGTCCCCTGCTTTGGGAGGATGAAGGAAGGAGTAAATGTTACCTATAGATGAGCTTTGGGGTGTGCAGAACAAAAAGCCAGGAAAATAAGCCATGGACCCGCTGACAGACCTGTAGGCAAAAGGTTCCTAGATGGGCCAGGCCTGCCTCTGCTCCTGAAACTCATCTGTTGAAATAACATCATGATTTCCTTCCTGGCCAGGCAAGTTTTGCTCAAAATATGCTAATTCAGTGCATCATTTCTCATAGGAAGAACATTTCAAATGTGAGTTGCAGTATCTTAAGAAACCCACAATGCTTCCAAGTAAGTAGATATTGCAAAAGGACTAAAGATAAAAAGTGCATAAGAGCTGGACATCAAGGTGAGACAGGAAGCCCCTTCTTGCCTCTCTGCTATCTTCTTTCACTGGCAGAGGCTCAATGTTCTCTGTGCCTCTTCAAGGCACTGGGGCTGACACTTCCGCAAGTCTTAGTTTCCCTCCCTTTTCATGGATGTCTCCCACGGCATTTAGATGAAAGTTTAGGATGCAAAAGAGTGGCACTGAGTCGAAGGAAAGGAACTGAGAGAGGAAACTGATGTGCAATGTGTCAAGCTTTAAAACACCACTGCCAAAACGAAGAGATGTCTACTTTTGCAGAAAGGCGGCAGGAGACATGATGGCCATTTCCAACAGCATTTATCACTTCCCTGTTAAGCAAGCTGATGAATTTACAATAAGAACTGAGACGGCATAGTGAGGAGCTAGGAAGATCCCTTGGTCGGTGGAATAGGGAAACAGACAGCTGAACACAATGGCTGAGCAATGTGCCGCCATGTGTAGATGGTCAGGCGGAAGGCCCCAAGTGCCTGGCAGGGAGTGCAAAGCAGAGAAAACAAGGACCTCACACCCAGGGTTACCTCTTCTCCTCTGGCCTTTCCTCCCTGGATATTTCATCTAGGCCTCAGTTGTATTTCAGCTCCAGGCCGGGAAAAGCAGCAAAACCGAGTGGGCAAGGATAGAACCAACTGCAATGACCAAAAACCCCTGTCACTGACCAATCAGAGACCATGACCTTGAAAGGGCACATCTGGAGAACTGATGAATATTCTACTGAAATCCCTTCCCTGAGTTCTCCTCTAAGATTCCTGCCTGTAAGAGATTAAAGACTCAAGACAAAGGACCCAACTTCCCTGCATATGCTCTCCCTCTGGATATCGCCCTAAATTTCACTAACCTACTAGGTATTATAAGTGTAAGCCAGATACCATTTGCCTCAGTTTCTCAGACAACTTTCCTCTTAAAGCTACTTTAAAAATGATTAAGCTCGCATTCCACATTTAGTGGGAAAACCTATGGATACCTATTTATTTAGATAAACCCATACATTTTCTATCTTCCTTGCTCATTTCTTCTAAACTCTCTAACTGTCCATCTGGGATCATTTTTCTTGTGCCTGAAGTACATTTTTTAGTATTTCTTTTAATGTGGGTCTTTTGGTGGCAAACACTGTTTTTATTGGTCTAAAACATTTTTGTTATTTGTATTCTTACCAGATAGTCTGGCTGGGTACAAATTTGTAGATAACAGTTGTTTTTTTTTTTTATTTTCCAGGACATTGAAGGTATCATTCCATTACCAGAAGGATGCAAACAAACAACTTTGTCCTCTCTTACCACTTACCCAGTAAATTTGCTCAGCAGCCCTCATCTTCATCATCCCTGGATGAAGTATCAGACAGTTCTCAGTTTTTCTGGTCCCTTTCAATTGACAAAAATCCCACCCCAACAATTCAAAGTTTCAGGTTCTCATTCCATGTAAGCTTTCTCCCAGAACTAACTTTGGCCCTTCCAGGCATAGAAACCTAAAGGGGGGTTGGGGAGGGGGGAGCATGATAAGCTCCTCTTGTTTCTTTACTCCATGCTCTTCCCCCTAGCTACTGCTTTGGGCCTCTCCAGGGTCAAGCACCCAAACCAAGCAAAAGAAATAAGGTCTTACTTGACCTCTAGATGTAGCACATGTCTATGCTAATTGTTTCCTGTCAAGTGTGAGCTCTCTGGAGTCCCCTCTCCATCTTGAGTTCTCTTGATTTGGGCCTTCCCAGCCAGGCAGTCATGACTATCCCTCAAGCTCCTGGCTTCCAACAGTTCACCCTTCTGCTAGGGACACTCCTTATGCAGGGTCCCTTTATACAGGGCACACCACCCCCAGCCCAGGTGCCTCCAAACAGGCCCATGTGTGGTCCACAGGAATCACTTGAATGATTTTTTTTTTTGCCATTCCTATTGTAGCCCTATCTGTACTTGGCTACAGGCAGGGAAGAGTTCCAGACTTGAGTCTAATACTAATCCCTCTGTTCCCCAAACTCCAGGTAACATGCGTCAAGCCCTCATTTCTTAAAGTCCCTCTCAGCCGGCTGGAAACTGGGGCAGGGAAGCATCCCCTCCTCCTCCTTCCCCAGTGGGGTGAGACTGACCCTCTCACTCCATCTGTCAATGTCCCTTACTTAGCCTTCTCTCATAAAGCCAAGGCGATACAGTATGAGACTGGCTGGCAGACCCAGTTTCATTAAATCCCTTTGCAATTCTACATAGAGAGTATGATGGTTAATTTTATGTGTCAACATGACTGGGCCATGGGGTGCCTAGACATTTGGCTGAATATTATTCTGTGTGTGTCTGTGTATTTCTGGATGAGATTAACATTTGAATTGGGCCCTGACCAATGTGACTCAGTTGGTTTGGAGTCATCCTTCAAAGGAAAGGGTCATAGGTTCAATTCCTGGTCAGGGCACATGCCTAGGTTGTGGGTTCAATCCTCAGTCAGGGTGCATGTGAGAGGCAACCAACAGATGTTTCTCTCTCACATTGATGTTTCTCTCAAGTGTGACTTTGTGAAAAGTAAATATTTAAATTTTTTTTAATATTTGAATTGGTAGACTAAGTAAGGCAGATTGCTGGCCCTAATGTCGGTGGGCCTTGACCAATCAGTTGAAGGCCTAAATAAAACAACAAGGCTGATAAGAGGGTACTCCCATTGTCTGTCTTGCTCTAAGATGTAAATTAGTCTTCCTGCCTTCAGACTCCATCCGAAAAACTGGCTCTTCTTGGCACTGGCAGGGTGGCTCAGTAGTTTGGAGCATCATCCATACTCCGAAAGATTGCAGGTCCCATCCCCAGTAGGGCATGTATGGGAGGCAACCAATTGATGTCTCTCTCTTACTTACATCAATGTTTCTCTCTTTCTCTCTTCCTCTCTCTAAACATGTCACATATCCTTCGGTGAGAGTTTTTTTTAAGGGCTCTTCCAGGATCTTGAGCCTGCCACTTTTCAGATGAGTTCTCCTGAGATGACTGTAGATTTGGGTGCTTCTCACCCTGCATAATCACATGAGCCACTACCTTACAATATATATACAAATACAAAGTATTGGTTCTGTTTCTCTAGAGAACCCTGAATAAAGCAGACAATCTTGTACCTTGCTTTATAAAGTAAAAATCCTTAAATGTCTGTGACTTTGCTCTCAGTCTGAAGCCTCTGTTGAAACGTAGAAACAATAAGAAAGTCACATTAAAATGGTGCTGGATTATTATTCTATAATTTTTAACTCTTTTCAAACTCTGATGATTTAAATAGGAATCATCTATGAGGCTCAATAAATCTTCAGACTTAAAACTTGCACCTGAATGGGTTATGTTCCTCTCCTTTCCCCACCCACCCTGTAAAAGTGAAAACAAAACTGAGCGGTTATTCCCATTGGGTCCTATGCAAACAAATCAATTATGCTTCAAGTTTGCTTGTGCCTTCTCTTGCTTCATACATGTCTGCACAAGCAGGTATAGACTCCTCTCACCAGCAAACACCAGAAGCTGAAAAATGATGAAAAGAAGCTATTGCTGCCTAAACACTGCTAGGAAAACATTGAACGAAGCCACTGAGCCCAGCAACCTGTGGCCATGGAGATGGCTTGTCATCAGCAAACCAAGGCCCTTGCCTTCCTTTCTTCTCTGGGCATCCAAGAAATGGTTGGTTTACAAACCATGAACCCACACACTATTTTCCAGCAACAACTGCATAGCAACAGGATTAATATGCTGTAAACTTAGCAGTCAGAAAACCGCTCATGTGCTTATGGAGACCAGTTAGGATAGCAGAACGCTGGGCTTCTTCTCCCACCTGAAGGGCAGACTTGATATCCTGAACTCGTGGATAAAATGTACAAGCACGTTCTTTAAAAACACAAAAGGAAGAGAATTCACCGAGGCCAAAACGAAGTGAAAGCAGAAACCCTGGGGAGTAAGCAGGTGCCAGAGCCACGGCCTTGAGTTCCTGTTCCAGCGGCTGCGAGCTCACGACATAAACCCCCCCACGGCAGCCAGTCCGCTAGGAGGCGGGGACCCAGGGGCCCCCCCGCGGGCCGCGCCCTCAGACCGGAAGTAAGCCCTTCACGCGACTGAGGACGACCAGGAAATGCCCGTGTTCTGACCTTGGTGGTGGGGTCGCCCGCAAATCCTGCCTGGGAACTTGTTCCCCGCCAGCCCGCCTTTTGAATGGTTTCTTGTCTGAATTAATACTCTGCAGCAGCGCCTTGAGCTGACGGCAGAAATCCAAGTAAATCCTCTCTGAAGGAAGAAAACCTCAACCGACAACTCAAGGAAGGGCCACAGTTTCCGAGGGAACATGCGCAGCGTAGTATTTGAAAAGAGAGCGAGGGGGAGATCACACAGCGCCCAGGGAAACAAGGCACTAAAACCCACGGGCGGAAAACCCCACAGGCAGCCGGACAGACAGCGGCGAGTTCAAAGGTTGGCATTGCAGGATACAGAAAGCGGAATTTTCCTTCTGCTTCGTCCCTATTTCCCCATCTCCAACTGGAACGCACCACCCGTGTTCCCTTATCCCCTTTCTTTCTCCTCAGACTCTGCTCTTGTCAGCCTCCTTCTCCACAGGCATCTTCCCCAAGGGCTACTGACCTGTCCAAATCTTCCCAACTCGCAAAGGAAGGAAGTAGCCCTGGCTGCTGGCTCAGTGAATAAGGCGCCGGCCTGCGAACGCAAAGGTCGCTGGTTCGATTCCCAGCCAGGTTGCAAGCCAGGTCTCCAGCCAGGTCCCCAGCTGGAGGCAGGTGAAAGGCAGCCATACATGGATGTCTTTCTCCTCTCTGCCTCTCAGCCTTCCCTCTCTCTGGAAATAATAAGTAAAATCTTTAAAGAAAGCAAGGACGGAAAGTAAAAAAGGAAACGTGCTTTCCCGCATCTGGTCTCACCACTCTTAGAGCTAAGCTTCGTTGACGCCTTTACGAGGTCTGTCCGGAAAGTATCGGCCGGGCAAACTGTTTTAATTATATGGACATTGGCTCGGAACTTTCGGGACAGACCTCTCGCGTCTCCGCCCTCACGTGCGCCCCACCGGCCCTGGAAACTGCTCTTACCCAGGTCGGCAGTGTCCTAAATTGCCGTGTTATCAGGCTCACCTGTTATTGGTCACGTGTTTGCACCGTGGCCATCCCCTTCTTTTCAAAACTTCCTCCTTCGGCCTCTGTGACATCGTGTCTTCGAATTTTTCTCTGACCTCCCCGGTCAGTTTTTCCCAGTCTCCTTGGTGTCTCCTCAGGCCACTACTTAAAATGTTGTTGTTCTCAAGTTTCTGTTCGCAACATTCGTCACATTCTCCCTGATATCAGCGAAAGGTTGCTGCCACCCATCTGATATCGGCAGGCGCCCCCGCCTCAGGTGCAGAGGGAGGAGAAACTTGATGCAGGTGAACAACGCGCAATCCGACCAGAGAAATGCGGCCTCGAGAAAAAACCCAGCGTGCTCTTCGAGAAACAAACAGGTTCCCACCGTGGTTCCTGATTGGTCCATTTTTATGCAAATAAATCCAAATTTGCACGCGGTGGGGGGGGGTCCAAATAAGCAGTACCCTGATTGGCTGATTTCATGAGCTCTGCCTTGTTATTATAAGTCATTTTGATTGGTCAGTATAGATGCAAATGAGGCTATAACTACACAGGATGATCCCAAAGGTGTGTGTGCACTAGCGCGCTTGTGCGTGTCTACTGTCGGTAGGGTCTGCTAGGCTCTGGTTGGAATTTGTGACCAGTTAACCAAGAGGATACTGGCAGATACTATATATACCTTCTTGAAGTTCTCACTGGCTGTATCATCTGTCCTCAAAGCTTTAAAACAGCTGTATATCTCTGAGGTATGTATATCCTGGCGATGTGAAAATCTTTCCACAGGGCAGTCCAAAATAAATATTTAGTTTTAAGAGGATCCATCTGCCTGAGAATATTCCTGTGATATATATGCTCTTGTAAATTAGAAGGGTTCCAAGTCTACTTTCATTAAAATGGAAAAAAAAGTCCAAATGGAACTAGTTCAAAAACTAGAAATAGTTTTTGAACGATCAGCATGTGATATGCCCTGGCCTGGTCATTCAGTTGGTTAGAGTGTGGATCTGATAGCCAGGGTCGTGGGTTCAATCTCCGTCAGGACACATGCAAGAGATAACCAATATATGTATGTATCAATTAGTGGGACAACAAACTTCTCTCTCACCTCTCTCTCTCTTCTCTATTTTATTTTCTTTTTTTAAAGAAAAAGATCGATATGTGAATTTGGGGCATATAATTCAGAAAGGGTACTGCTATAACAATGTGTCCGATCTTCATCTACTTGGTTGTTTAAACAAAGTTGCTCAGCATTAATATTAAGGAAATTATGCTAAGCCCTGTGTTCCAGCAATGAATAATTTTCATTCATAGATACATGAATTAGTAGGAAAAAAAAAAAAAAAAACCAATCCCACCAATCTCATTGAGATGTATTTCCAGTAATATTTTGCTTTTATGTTTAATGAATATTTAATTACATTTATTTTCATCAATTGTATACTAAGAATAATTTTAATGATAACTATGTAGAAGAAATTAATTAACACTTAGAGTCTTGTGGTCTCAGGAGGAAATTTTTAATTTCTTCTAATAAACATATAGTAATGTTTGCTGAGACAAGTATAAAAGGACATTCAAGAAAAATCAGGGAGGCAGAGGCAAGGAAGGGGAGCAGTTTAGACAAGAACCTAGTATAAAGGAACCATGGACATGGACAACAGGTGGGATTGACCTTGGGGGGGAATGGGTGGGTGGGGAGGGGGACAGAGGGGAGCAAAAAGGGGATGGATGTAATAGAACAACTAAATTTTTTTTAAATCAAGGATAAAAATGAATTACTTTAGGATTACATTTCATGGAAAAAGTTGAATGGAAATACAAATTTAAGAAGAAAAGGGAAAAATGTAAAACTTTCACCCTGTTAAAGTGGATCTTGTTCATGTATTTTTAAAAATAGATGATGGTAGGTAACAGATCACACTGGCACTTCGTTTCTATTAGATGCATTAAAATGAGTGATGTGACAAACTTCTTTTAAAATGTCAATACTGAAAGCACATCAGAAATAACACCTTTTGCAAGTACTTATCATTAAAGAGCTGACATGTCAAATATAAAATGTGTAAAGATAAATGCTATATATTCTATTTATATGATGTTATAGAACAGGCAAAAATAACCTAGAGTGACAAAATCAGAACAGTGGTTGCCTTTAGGAGGAGAAGAGGCATGGATGGACTAGGAAGGGGTACAACATTCCTTTTCAAGGTGATAGTAATGTTTTATACCTTAATAGGGTTTGGGATTAGAAAAGTAAAAGCATCTGTCAAAAATCATCAAACAGTATACTTAAAATTTTATTGAAGTAAATTTTATCTCAAAAAAGAGAAAATCTGCCCTGGCTGGTAGCACAGTGGATAAGGCGCCGGCCTGCGAACCCAAAGCTCGCAGGTTCGATTCCCCAGCCAGGGCACATAACCAGGTTGCAAACCAGGTCTCCAGTCAGGTCTGTGGCTGGAAGCAGGTGAAAGGCAACCATACATTGATGTCTCTCTCCCTCTCTGCCTCTCTCCCTTCCCCTCTTTCTAAAAATAATGAAATAAAATCTTTAAAAAAAAAAAGAGAAAATCTGTACATCAATATTTGAACCCTAGTTAATATTATGCATGCTGAAGAGTTTAGGGGTAAACATATGTCTAAAATTTATTTGGAAATGCATAAAAATAGATTGACAAATGAACAAATGTAGAGGTAAGTGAAGTACCTAAAACAAAATGTTTACAGTAGAATATAGGTGGTGAGTATATGGTGTTCACTGCTCAATTACTTCAACTTTTCTATATATTTGAAAATATTCACAATAAAGTATTGGGGGAAATGTGCAAGGGTGGATACATTTTTTTATAAGGAGACTATATTTTTTTCACAATTCTTTTAGGGAATGCGTGGGCAGAAGTTTGAAGACCATTGGTTTCTATTATCACCATTTGCTGATGAATTTTCAATCTAGACTTATAGCCCAAACCTCTCTCCAGAATCCCAATCATATTTCCATCTGTCTCCTGGACCATTCCATCTGGATTTCCCATCAGATCTAAAACTCAACACATCCAAATATAAATTCATTGTCTTCCTGTGTCAGTCAAAAATATCATCAGTTACAAGTAAAAGAAAGGTGGCTAGTAATATTGCTTCAGCAGTTCAACAATCTCCTGGCTGGCAGGTATGCAAATCTCTTAACCTTTGCTCATAGTCACAAAATGGCCTACAACTCCAAGCATCATGTCTGAGCTCAAGATAAGGAAAAAGTGAAGGGAACAATGCCAGGGACAAATGAACCTTTTATTAAGACAATTTCAGATTTTCCTGAAGCCTCCCAGCAGACTTCCCCCAAACCTTCTCCACCTTCTGTATGCCATATCTCTGTTAACAGTTTCCTGTTCGGCCTAGTTACCCAAGTAAGAAACCCAGGAGTTATCCTTTCTTCTCCTTCCCTTTCTATCCCTGGTATCCACTCTGTCTTGATCTTTTACCAGTCTTAAATCTCAGCCTCCTTCCTACACCCACTGCCATTGTCCTGGTTCAGGTTGTCATTTCTAACTAAACTGCTGTAATTGGTCTCAAGTCTTAACTTTTAAAACCACCCTCCCTAAGTCCCGGCTTGACCATTCTAAAAATAGAAATTGAACCCTCTCTTCTCTGCTTAGATCTTGTCTGTGGCTTTGCATAACGGCTAGTTTAAAGGCTAACTTCCTTAGTATGTCATTTAATGTAGTTTCCTGTTTTCATAATGATGTGCTCTTGAAACTGTGTTATCAGTTAGGATGCCCTACACCTGTCAAGGGTCAGCTCCCTTAAGACACATTTCTCTGCAGGAGAATGTTGGGGAAGACTATATTCAAAATCTAAATTTGTTATGCTACGCAGGCAACCATCTGTCTCTACTACGTGTGTACTAAAATTGTAGTATGAAAGAACAATAGATTTAGATGTTATAATATAGGTTCTGTTCCCAGAGTGTATAGAATCACTAATGTATTTTGTCTTAAGAGACCTAAAATTCAACAACATATTTGAAGTGTAATATAACTTGTTGTTCATTCAGTTCAAAGATTTATTAAATGCATACTGTGTGCTAAACTCTCCTTTTTCATTTAATTATTTTCCTTTGTCATGGACCAGAGCTGACAGTTACAGAATAAGTGTTTGATTGAAGCTAAAGATTTGCCTCTCTGCATACCTAATGATTTCTATCTTTGTCTCTATGTCACTATTTGAAGCTTTTGCTTATTACCAGAATGAGCACTTTAATTTTTCTGTCTTCTACTGATTTTTCATAAATAAAATTCACTTTGGATGCTCAAACAAAGGTCCAAAGACACAGATGTAGGCAGAGATGGCCACACTGATAAAAAGTGATTGGTCAACTGATGCAATACAGTAATAGCCAACACTTACATAGCATTACTCTGTGCCACACACTGTTCAGGGCACTTGACGAATATTATTAACTCATTAATCTCTGTAACTCTGTGAGTTACATACTATTATCTCCATGTTGCAGATGAGGAAACTGAGGCCTGACGATAGTTTTGTGCTTTTGACAGTTGGCTGAAAGTTGCGCCCTAGCAACTTTCCACTTCATCTTCTCTGCTCCACTTGGGCTGACTGCAGCTCTTAGTTGCCACAGGGGGCCTTGTTTTCTCCCGCCCTGTCCCATTTGCCCTGTCCCATTTGCGCATGCTAGCCTGCCTGCCTGGGCTGTGCTTCCCCTCTGCTCAGGTCCATTCTTCAAGACCTGAGCAGGCTCACTTGCCTCAAAAAAGCTTCCTCTGCCTGGTGCAGTGTGGTCAGGCCCAACTGGCCAGCGCTTTGCTCAACCTCCTCACTTTGCAGTAATCATTTGCTTACAGGTCTGTCTCTACCACCAGAGACAGTGCTACCAGGTCCCGCTGTCTCAGTATTGTAGACCTTGGAGCTTGTTGCTATACTGCCTGGTCTATAATAGGCAGTTGAAGTTTTACTGAATGACTACATAGGCTCCCTGTATTTTACACTTTCTCGTCGCCCCCACACTGTCTGGCACCACATACTGTAGACACTTAGTCAACCTGAGCGGGAGCCTGATTTCCCCACCAGTAGCCTAATTTAATAAAACAAAGCAAAACAAATCCCTCCCCCTCATAACTTCCATCTCCACATCCTTTTCCACGCCCTGTCACTGGTTGAATCCAGCAGGACCCGGGGATTCTGACGCCCCCTCTGCCCCCTCCGCCGGCGGGGCTGAGCAAAGTGGGGAGCAGTCATCCGGGCAGGACAGCCGCGTCCTGCGCCTTCTCCTATTTCTTGCCTATTAAGGTAAGAGTCCTTGGAGGAGCGCAGGAGGGGCCTCCGCAGCCAGGCAGCCAGTGCGCTAGCCTGTCTCCAGGGAACCACAGCCCCCAGCCGGAGGTGCCCCCGACAGGTCCTGCCAGCTTCAGAGCCACCTCAGGCCCTACTTTCTCTGTACCCTGGACCACCTCCCTAGGTTTCCACGGCCACTAGGGCCGCATCCTTATCCTCAACCACCATCGCAAGCCTCAAATGAATCTGCACAGAAAGCTGATTAAGTGGGTCTCGGGTCCCCGTGGACGCTCCTTCCTGGCAGATGCTCAGATAACCACCGAGAGCGGGGCGCCTGCTGGGCACATCCCACTTCTGGGAGTAAAGAAGGCGGCCCCTCATTCTGGGGGAGAGCAGGGGATGTGCACCCACTGACACAGACTGCGCCCCCACTCTACTAGCCAGCCTCCTGGCTCGGTCCTTCTCTGCACTCTAACGCCCCCTGCCGGGCTCCCGCCCCTTCTCTGCAGGCCCCTCCCCCGTCCCGCCCCCATAGGCCCCGCCCAGGCCCCTAGCGCTCCGCCCCCTCCTTGCCGGCTCCAGCGGCTCCCGGCGCTCTGTAGCGGGTCTGGGCACTCAGGAGCCCACCTCAGGGGCCGGGCCACAGAATGGGGCGCTTCCATGGGGGCCTGCGGTGCATCAAGTATCTGCTGCTCGGCTTCAACCTGCTCTTCTGGGTGAGACCTGGAGACGAGAGGGCTGGGCAGGGAGGGGGCCAGGCGGGGATGCGGGGCTGGGATCCCGGGGGCACAGATCGATGCTGGTCCCAGCCAGCTCCGGGAGAACACAGGGTGTTCCAAACTGGGAGGTGAGGAGAAGGCAGACAAAGAGGGAGGGGAGGGATGGAGAAGGAGAGAACGGAAAGAGAGAGATTGAGCAACGTGAAATGGTGAGAAGGGGGGACACACCGTGGGCTCTTCCCTTTGAGGAACCTCTCCGCCTGGTTTTGCATCTCGAAGCTGGTGACTCCGGGTGCTGAGGACGCTGACCTCTCCTCGCCTCCTGAGGGGTCGGCTTGCCTCCAGCCAGGCACACACCCCCTTATCGCTCTCCTTCCCACTGGAGCCCAGGTCTGGCGGGGAGACCCTCCCTGCACGAAGGCTGCCTCGGGTGGTGCCCCCATTGGAGTATGAGGACTCACCGCACGCTTGGACTGGGGCTGTGGTGTTTTTTTGGTCAGAAATTGGCCGTAGGAGAGGAAATGGTAATGAGGAGAAGAGTCATCCTTTTTCTGAGTATTAGGGAGGGGTCCGGCTGGGTGAGAAGAGGTGCTGATGCTCTTAGGGGCCTGGCGGAAGGGAGGGGCAGCAGCATCTCCCCCAACCCCCAACCCGCAGCCTCTGCTACATACTAATGCTCCCAGGGATGATCTCATTCAACTTTGTCTTGAATGAACATTCTCAGGATTAGTGGTCCACAGAGAAAAAGGGCCATTACCCCTGTCTCCTGTATTATTGGGACAAGGCTAGGGCTAGATCATCCCTGGATCCTCAGATATCCCATCTCAGGCCCTGCAGGGCTGTGGGACAAGCCCTGTCTTGTCTGCACATTCCCTCTTGGGCTTCCTCAAGAGAATGTCAGCCAGTGTAACTGCTCAGATAGACCCAGAAGGAAAATGCAGATCTTGCTTTGGATGAAGAAATTCTTAGACCCAGGAGCAGCAGGGGGCTGGGTGCTTTGAAACAACTGGGATGGTGGAGGTGGTGGCTGTCCCAACTGCTCTGGGGAGGTTGTTTTCCTGCTGTTGCAGCTGATTAATTATTGAATGTCAAGCTCTGCTTATGTCTGCCAACCCATTAGCCCAGGTGCCTGGATGACTCCAGCCACTTGAGCTCCCAGAGGCCAAGTTGCCATCTTCAGCATCATCACATCCTCAATGTGTGAAGGAGGTAGCCTGAAGACAGCCCCTGAGTTTTAAAAATACCCATGGCTTTCGTACACCTGGGCATTTCCACCCAACATACCCTGGAGAGGAGTATTTCTCAAGGCCTCCATTCTGTGCTTTTGAATAGCCTGGCTCAATTTCAAAAGCTGTTCATTATAAGTGGCATGCTTCAGTGACACCCTTCACTCTCGCTGCTTACAAATTCAGGAGGATGAGAAGGCTGGGTTCAGTGCCTGTGTAGTGCCTGACATTGTGCCAGCCTTTCCAGGGATAATAGGAGGCATTATTGAACATTTTCAATGTGTCAGGGGCAGTACTGTACACACTGCATTCAGTATTATGCTTAATCCTCACAGCACTCCTAATGTGCATACTATTATTATCCCCATTTTTTTTATGGATGAGGAAACAGAGGTTCAAATGGGTTCGCTTGCCCAGGGTCACATAGCTAGTGAATGGTGACTAGCCCACCTCAGCCCACCTGCTGCTTAAGCCCTGGTGTCCATTACACTCCTAGCCTGTGGTTCCCAAGTGTAATCCCTGGGCCAGCTGCATCAGCATCTCCTGGGAACTTGTCAGAAATACACATTCTCAACTTACTCCAGAGCTGCTGAATCAGAAACTCTGGGGGAGGGACCCAGTCAGCTATTTTAACAAGCCCTCCAGA
Source organism: Noctilio leporinus (assembly GCA_004026585.1). Taxonomy (NCBI): domain Eukaryota; kingdom Metazoa; phylum Chordata; class Mammalia; order Chiroptera; family Noctilionidae; genus Noctilio; species Noctilio leporinus. The sequence continues at coordinate 1,026 of PVIW01014277.1, read as the reverse complement.
TAATTCTGATTTGTGCTCAAGTTTGAGAACCACTCTGTTAAACAATTACTAAATAGGCATTATAAAGATAATTTCTACATGTATAAATGTAAATAAATATATATGTAATTTATAAATATAAAGCACGGTTCTCCTAAGCTGCCAATCTAGTTGAGGCAATGAGACCAATGTATATGGAACAACCACAAGCAAACCAGACAGTATAAAATCAAGTGATAAATTTCACACTTCTGACCAGAACTAAGGAAGGGAAAGGGGAAGAAAGCAATGTCTGAGTACCTGATGGAGTTAGATGATCACCTTTCATTTATGTGATCTAATGAAGGAGATTAGCAAAAGGTCCATAGTGACAGTGAGGAGTCAGGACAGTTCTCCTGTAGGAGACATCTAAGCTGAACCAGAGGACTGAAGGAATGCTGGTGGACAAAGATGAGGGGCGACACTGCCCTCCAGCAGAGGAACAGACCAAGGGTGCATGTGACCGCCATATGGCGAAAGGATCAGACTTGAGGGCAGGGATTTCAAGCAAGGTGTGCTTAAGCAATGTATTCTGACTTCTAGTCCTGTTTTCTTATTTGTACAATTAGGGTAATAGAGGTGTTGAGAGGATTAAAAGGAAATAGAGAAAGTGTCTGAACTCACCTTCTTATGAGCCTAGTACACAGTAAGTGTTCAAAAAAATGTTATTATCAAGTGTCTGGCACATTGGAAGCATTCAGTAAAAGTTGGCTGTCTTTCCCTAATACCTGAAGGTTGGGGAGTAGTGTATGGTTGCCATTGACTTGCAGCTTGCCTTCATTTAGAATAACTAACTATACATTATCTTCTTTTTTTTTTTTTTTTTTTTTTTTAAATTTTATTGTTGTTGTATTACATCCATCCCCTTTTTGCTCCCCTCTGTCCCCCCACCCACCCACCCATTCCCCCCAAAGTCAATCCCACCTGTTGTCCATGTCCATGGTTCCTTTATACTAGGTTCTTGTCTAAGCTGCTCCCCATCTTTGCCTCTACCTCTCTACATTATCT
>PVIW01014276.1:0-24091 GCA_004026585.1 Noctilio leporinus | reverse complement strand
CTTGTCTGAGGTATCATTGGCAATTATGTTTTCCCATACAGTTGGTTCCCTTTGAATTTTGCTGATATTTTCTTGAGCTGAACAGAAACTTTTCAATTTGATATAGTCCCATTTGTTGATTCGTTCTTTGATTTCCTTTGCCTTTGGTGAAGTATCAGTAAACATATTTTTGCGTAGGATATCCAAAAGTTTACTGCCTATATTTTTCTCCAGGACCTTCCTTTATGGTGGCACTGCTTATGTTTAAATCCTTTATCCATCTTGAGTTTATTCTGGTGTATGGTGTAAGTTGGTTGGTCTAGTTTTATCTTTTTGCATGTTGCTGTCCAGTTCTCCCAACACCATTTGTTGAAGAGACTCTTTTTACTCCAATTGATGTTCCTTCCCCCTTTGTCAAATATTAGTTGACCATAGAATTCTGGGTTAATTTCTGGGCTCTCTATTCTGTTCCATTGATCTATATGTCTATTCTTATGCCAGTACCAGGCTGTTTGGATGACAGTAGCCTTGTAGTATTGTTTGAAGTCAGGTATTGTGATTCCTCCTACCTTGTTCTTCTTTCTCAAGATTGTGGTGGCTATTCGTGGGCGTTTTTGGCCCCATATAAATTTTTGAAGTATTTTCTCTATTTCTGTGAAGTCTGTCATTGGTATTCTAATTGGGATTGCATTGAATCTGTAGATTGCTTTGGGTAATATGATAGACATTTTATTTATTTTTTTAAAGATTTTATTATTTCCGGAGAGAGGGGAAGGGAAAGACGCAGAGATGGAGAGAAGAATCAGTGTATGGTTGCCTTTCACCTGCCTTCAGCTATGGATCTGGCTGGAGACCTGGTTTGCAACCTGGTTATGTGCCCTGGCTGGGGAATCGAACCAGCAACCTTTGGGTTCACAGGCCAGCACCTTATCCACTGTACCACCAGCCAGGGCAAGTATGGACATTTAAATGATGGTAATTCTTCCCATCCATGAACATGGTATATGCTTCCATTTATTTGTGTCTTCCTTGATTTCTTTCTTCATTGTTCTGTAGTTTTCTGAGTACAGGTCTTTTACCTCCTTAGTTAAGTTTATTCCTAGGTACTTTATTTTTCTTGTTGCTATGGTCAATGGGATTTGTTTTTTCACTTCTATTTCTGTTCTTTCATTATTGGTATACAAAAATGCTTTTGATTTCTGGATATTGACTTTATACCCAGCTATTTTGCTAAATTTGCTTATGAGGTTGAGTAATTTTTTGGTGGAGCCTATCGGGTTTTGTATGTACACTATCATATCATCTGCAAATAATGACAGTTTGACTTCCTCCTTTCCCATTTGGATACCTTTGATTCCTTTTTCTTCTCTGATGGATATAGCTAGAACTTCCAAGACAATGTTGAATAGAAGTGGAGAAAGTGGGCAGCCTTGTCTCGTTCCTGATCTTAGGGGGAAAGCTTTCAGTTTTTGTCCACTAAGTATCATGTTGGCTTCAGGTTTCTCATAGATGGCCTTTATTGATGTTGAGGTATGCTCCCTCTATTCCCATTTTGCTGAGAGTTTTTATCATAAATGGTTGCTGTACTTTATCAGATTCTTTTTCAGCATCTACTGATATGATCATATGGTTTTAGTCTTTCAGTTTGTTGATGTGGTGTATTACATTTATTGATTTACGAATTTTGTACCATCCTTGCATCCCTGGGATGGAACCCAGTTGATCATGGTGTATGATCTTTGTAATGTACTGCTGAATCCAGTTGGCCAATATTTTGTTGAGAATTTGAGCATCTATGTTCATCAGAGATAATTGGTCTGTAGCTTTCTTTCTTAGTTGTGTCTTGCCCTGGTTTTGGGATTAGAATAATATTGGCCTCATAGAAAGAGTTTGGCAGTCGTCCCTCTTCCTATATTTTTTGGTATAGGTTGAGAAGAATAGGAGTTAGTTCTTCTTTAAATGTTTGGTAAAATTCACCTGTGTATTCATCTCTGGGGCTTTTCTGCTTTGGGAGATTTTGGATTACTTCTTTAATTTCACTAGTTGTTATTGGCCTATTCAGGCTTTCTGCTTCTTCTGGGTTCAGTTTTGGTAGATTATAAATTTCCAAAAATGTGTTCATTTCATCCAGGTTGTCATATTTTTTGTCATATAGTTGTTTGTGGTAATTTCTTACAATCTTTTGTATTTTCTGAGGTATCAGTTGTGATTTCTCCTCTTTCAGTTCTGATTCTGTTTATTTGGGTCCCCTCTCTCTTTTTCTTGATGAGTCTGGATAAAGGCTTGCTAGGTTTTAGGGCTGCCAGTGTTCTGGGGCCCGCAGGGTGCCCCCTCCAACTCCTGGCGGAGGTTCCTTCCTGTGATGACTGGCCCTGCCCCCGTAGCTCCCGGAGGAGGGCGCCCCCCCCCCCCGCCCCCGTCTGCCAACAGTGCCTGGGGTCTGCCAACACTGCCCAGCTCCCCCCTCCCCACAGGGCCAATCCTCCAAGCAGACCAGCTCTCCAAGGAATCCTTTACTCTGCCTCTGTGATGCATGCCCTCCCAGTGCGTCTGCAGTGGGGCCTTTGTCACCTGCAATGGGCGGGTCAGTTGCCCCAGCTACAAGTTCCTGGTTCGAAGTTTGGAGTTTCCACAGGAGCCTGGGGGCCCTCTCACCGCCCAGCTGGTGCACTTCCCTGCTCCCCTGCTCCTGCTCCCCGCAGGACTCTTCTCCTCTGACCCAGTGAGGAGCTTCCTCTCCCTGTTGCTGGAGCGAGGCTCTCACACAGTCCCCCTCCCCTGCAGGAGTTCAATTTCTCGTTCCCTCCGGCTTTGCCCTTGCTGCCCACACTTCACTGTTCAGATTTCTAGTCGCCAGGGAACCTGGAGCTGGCCTCAGTTAAAAATGCTCCTCTGGGTAGAGCTGCTACTGCCCGGCTGGCCAGCCAGGAACCGCCTCACCTGCTCTCCTGCACATCTCTGCTGCCTCTGGGCTGTGCTCCCCTGGGTCCAGATGGTGACCACTCCAATTCTTAGGGACCTGAAGATGTCTTGCGCTCCCTATCCTGTCCTCCAGCTGCTCTGGTACTCAAGAACAACATCAGCACTGCTTTCTACTCTGTTGCCATCTTTGATTTCTTAACATTTATTTTAAATCTAAAACATGAGGAACAGTACCTAGGACTGTCATAAGATCGGTGCTGTCTTCCAAGGATAAACTTATATTTGTCTCTGTGATCTTTTAGGATAGATTTTTATCATGCTTTTTAGCTTTCATTGGAGTTGGCAGTGTGGCCTAGTCATACAAGGTCCATATGACCCTGACCTCAGAGATGACGAGTGAGAAAAGGGTCATGAGGTAGGGGCGGGGGAGAATCACAGGTTTCCTCTATCTGCTGTAATTTCTCAGTTCCAAACATGCCTTCTATATGATTTAAGAATTTTTTTTTTTTTTTTTTTTAATTTTGCCCTGGCTAGTGTGGCTCAGTGGATTGAACATCCGCCTTGGAACTGGAAAGTCACTGGTTCAATTTCTGGTCAGGGCACATGCCTGGGTTGTGGGGCTGGGTCCCCAGTTGGGGGTGCTCAAGAGGCAGCCACACACTGATGTTTCTGTCCCTCACTTTCTCCTTCCCTTCCCCTCTCTCTAAAAATAAAATCTTTTACAAAAATTCTACTGAAGTTTCTTCAACTATACTAAATTCAAGGCCTTTGTTGGATCAAGAAACCAAAAACTTTATCTGTTCTGCTCGAGTTTCTCCCCTTTTTAAACATCTCTTTCAGATTAACCAGGAATCAGAATTCTGGTCAAGACAGAGGCATCGGTAGACATACTCTACCTCCTTGGACAACCGTAAGAAGGATCATAACCTCAAAACAAAAAACAGCTAGAACTGCCAGAAATTCAAACTGTATGGAAGTCCTGACAACCAAGGATTTAAAGAAGCCACATTCATCCAGATGGGGAGCCAGAGCAGAAAAGATGTGGGGTGGCAGTGGTGAGCTGGCGATGACCACCACACATTCACATGTGGGTAGATTGTATGGTTCCAGTGCCAAGAAAATAAAGCCTGATAACTTCTGGCTGTAAAAAGCAGTGGGGGTTGGGACAGCAGAAGAAACTGCTGGCCTCAGGAGAGTCCCTTTAAAAGGCCTAAACAGTCTAGAATATGCACAAAATCATCCACTCTGGGAACCCACCACCAGGGTTCCCAGGGTAGAGGGGCACCAGTCATACACAAGAAGTGGGTGAAGTGACTGGAAATAGGAGAGTGCTGACCAGGCCTCCAGAAGCCAGGAAATAGCATTGTGCCCTCTTTAAGTCCTCTCCCACACAGAGCCACAAAGTGATGAAACAGGTTGTCTCACCCTTGTGATTTTGTTCATGCTCCACCCCATACAATGTAACAGGTGTGCCAACAAGAATCAAAGCAGCTGTACATAATACACGGAAACAAACACAAGGAGGCCAGCAAATTGAGGAGACAGAGAAAATTGGCTCAAATGAAGGAACAGAACAAAACCAAAAAAAAAAGAAACTAATTAAAATGGAGACAGCCAACTTATCAAAACACTGATGATCAGGATACTCAGAACTAATGGAGTATGGCAATAGTGTAAGGGAAGAAATGAAGACTACACTAAGTAAAATAAAGAAAAATCCACAGGGAACCAACAGTGAAGGGAAAGAAGCCGGGGTTCAAGTCAATGATTTGGAACATAAGGAAGAAATAAACAGGGAACCAGAACAAAATGAAGAAACACATTTTTAAAAAATAATAAAATGAGAATAAGAAGACTCTTGAGACATTTCCAAAAGTGCCAACATCTGAATTCTGAATCATAGGGGTACCAGAAGAAGAAGAGGAAGAGCAAGAAATTGAAAACTTGTTTGAAAAAAAATGAAAGGGAACTTTTCTAATTTGGTGAAAGAAATAGACATGAAAGTCCAGGAAGCACAGATAGTCCCAAACAAGCTAGACCCAAAGAAGACCACGCAAGACACATAATTAAAATGCTAAAGGATAAGGATAAAGAAGGAATCTTAAAAGCATCAAGAGAAAAGAAGAGAGTTACCTAGAAAGGCATTCCCATAAAACTGTCTGCTGATTTCTCAAAGAAATGGCAGGCAAGAAGAGACCGGAAGAAGTACTCAAAGTGATGAAAAGCAAGGACCTACAACCAAGATTACTGTATCCAGCAAAGCTATCATTTAGAATGGAAGGGCAGATAAAGTGCCTCCCAGACAAGGTGAAGCTAAAGGAGTTCATCATCACCAAGCCCTTATTACGTTGAAATGTTTAAGGGACATGTTCAAGAAAAAGAAGATCAAAAACTATGGATATGAAAATGACAACAAACTCACAGCTATCAACAACTGAGTCTCAAAACAAAAACCAACTATGCAAACAACTAGAACAGGAACAGAATCATAGATACGGATATCATTTGGAGGTTTATCAGCTGGGAGGTGGAAAGGGGAGAGCAGGGGCAACTGTATAGGGATTAAGAAGCATAATTGGTAGGTACAAAATAGAGGGATGTTAAGAATAGTATAGGAAAGGGAGAAGCTAAAAAACTTACAGATCAACCCATGGACATGAACTAAAGGGTGAATTGCTGAAGGAAAGGGGTTATCAGGCAGAGGGGGCCAAAGGGAAAAATTGGGACAACTCTATTAGCATAATCCATAAATACATACTTTAAAAAAAAAAAGATTGTGAATCAAACTCAGAACCACAAGTAAGGGGGTCTACAGGGTGCATGCAATAGATACATTGGCAAAATTTTAGTAAAAGAATACCATAAAAGTGTTATATTTTGAAATAAATTTATCCTTATATGTAAATATATAAACATAGTCATTATTTTTTAAATTGTTCAAAGAAGTCTCCATTTGCTGCAATAATAGACTCGATTCGACTTTGGAATCTTGAGCATAGTTTAACTTTCCTTTATCCATGACAAATGCTGCATACATTTAGTCTAAAGGATTTGCATCTGGTGACCTAGGCAGCCAGATTTCCTTTTGAACAGAATGCAGGAACATTAACATTGAGACATTCTTGCACTTTTTTGGTGTTATGTGCTGGTGCACCATCTTGTTGGAAGATAAAATGACATCCATTTGCAACTTGCTTCATCCACAGTACAACTATTTTTCTCAAAACGTCATAAACGTCAGCAGTCACCTTCAAGCCTTGTACAGACAAATGCAGGGTCATGATATGTCCTTCATTGCTGACAACAGTAACAACATCATGTAGCAGGAAATTTCATTTTCATGACAATTGGGACTTCATTAAGATTCTCCCAGAGTCAGCTGTTGTTTCTTCTGTTGACTATTTGGTCCTGCTGAGAATTCTTTGCATTGGAGAAGAAAATCAGAGGACTTTTTTCTTTGGGATTTTTCGATGTTGTTGGCAGTTTCCTCGCTTTTTCAAAGCACATTTCCTCTGCTGTGTCATACACTGGCCTCTTCTAAGAACGTTCAATCTGTATCTTGATATCTTCACTAATCTTGTGAACTGCTGCATCCAACATCTGCAGTTCTCTTGCTATGGAGTGTGTTGACTTTCCTGGATCTTCATTGATGATCTTCTGGATTCTGTACACAATATCTGGACTTGTGCGATTCTTGTGTACCTTACACATTTTCCTTGTTGGTGTGGTGACATCAGGATCAGCATCATACACCTTCACATAATCAACTGTACGTAAAGGGCTGTAATTGAAGTCTGCAATTTCCCTAGCAGTTGGCCCTGCATGCAGTCCAGAAATGATGGTTGCTCTAATGTTGTATTCCTTCAGACATGACAGTTGCTCTCAGAATTTAATACTTTACGTCTGAAACAATGATGTTAAGTCATAACCTTAGAAACATAATTTTTCAAAATTAGTAAGAAGCATGTGGGGGGAGGAGGAAGCAAAGAAGGGGAGTAGTTTAGTCAAGGAACTAGTATGGAAAAACCATGGACACGGACAACAAGTGGGATTGACTTTGGAGGGGAGTAAAAAGGGGATGGATGCAATACAACAACAATAAAATTAAATTAAAAAACGTGAAATAAGAAGATGCAAAGTTATTGCCAATGTATTGCGCGCACCCTATAGTTTCTATCAGATGGTCAAAATATAAAATTACTGCTCTTAGTAAGCAAGTTAAAAATAGTCTCATACATTTTTAGTGAATACACAATGTAAATGGAATTCAGACTTTTGGATGTTTAATCCTGGCTCTTCTGCTTACTAGATGAATGATCATATAAATGTCTCACTTTCCCCATTTGTAAAATGGGAATGATAATAATTATCTAATAGAGTTATTATGAGGGTTAGATATGTTAATTCTTATAAGGAATTGGGAATAATATCTGATCTTAGCTATAAATAATATAATTTGACCTAACAATTGTCTTTCATGATTTGCCTCTATAGAATTACTAAACATATGCACAAGTATAGAGGTGTTGTTTATAGCATTGTAAAGAAAAACCAAAATATCTTAAATGTCTAGCACCACAGGAATGGTTAAATAAGTTGCAGTATTTGTGTAGTTATAACAATGAGGTAGAGCAGTGTATTAATATGGAACAATCTCTAAAAGTTGTTTTAAACATAGCTTACAAACTATCTTATTTAGGTAAAAAGCAAACCGTTTGTAGATATTTGTATGTAAGTAAATGCATAACAAAGAGTCTAAAGCTCACAAACATAACTGTTAATTGTAGTTACATATGAAACAGAATGGCTTTAATTGTGCAAGTGAGGAAAAATTCTAGATTCTCATCCTGACTTTGCCACTAAACTAAAAGTACTGGATACCAAAAACTAGGCATTCTGCTCCTCAGTTATTATAAATTGAGATGATTCGAGTAATGCTGATGAGCATCTTGTAGGTACAGTTGCAATTAAATTCGTTCTTTTTCTATACTCTGCTGAGGATGGATGTTTAGTAATGAGCTTCTGTTTGTTTTCTTCAAATGTACTTTACATTTTATGACCTTTGCCTGATTCAGAGTGGTTAGTTTTGATGTTCACCTTTGGTGACTTTTTTTTTTTAATCTATCTGTAGGATAAACTTTCTTGCTGAATTTATTGGGGTGACATTGGTTAACAAAATTACACAGGTTTCAGGGGTACAGTTCTAGAATACATCATCTGTACATTGTATTGTGTGTTCACCACCCCAAGTCAAGTCTTCTTCCTTCGCCATTTATCTCCCCTTGATCCTCTTCTACCTCACCCACACCTCTTTTCCTCTGGTTAGAATTAATTGTTTAGAATAAAATACCTCCTAATAATTTGCCCTCTACTTATGGGAAGTAAAAGTAAAGAGTATGTAACATCATCAAAATACTTGTAAACCCATTCTGTTTGACTTTATTAAATATACTCTCAAAAAACAAGGGTCTCAGCACACAAGTGTAATTAAGTCATCTAAAGTGAAATCTAGGTAAAACTGTCCATGGACATCATTAACTCTAGGTGTTTTGTTTTGTTTTATAGCTGACTTTGGTTTCTGTGCCCAGATCACCCCTGAGCAGAGCAAGCGAAGCACCATGGTTGGCACACCATACTGGATGGCTCCGGAGGTGGTTACACGGAAGGCTTATGGCCCTAAAGTGGACATATGGTCTCTGGGGATCATGGCTATTGAGATGGTAGAAGGAGAGCCTCCATACCTCAATGAAAATCCCTTGAGGGTAAGACAAACACCAGCCTTATTTTAAGAAGCAGTCCTTTCTTAGACATTTATGGAGTATCTACTTGTACCAGGCACAGGCCATGAATTTAGGATGCTAAGTTGATAAAAGCCTAGTCGTTTTCCTCACTCTGCATATAAAAATCATTTGCTTCAGGGGTGAGTTAAATGTGTTAGGTAAAGAGTGTAGATTTTTTAGTAAGTTGAATGCTTTTTAATTTTACACACTAAGTAAGAATTTTCTCACTGTGTTGTAAAGTAAGGATTCCTACATATACCTTTCAGGTTATCAGTTTTGAACCTTGGCCCTTCGCACCCCTAGGTACTGAGAAGAGGAAAGCAAGATCATGTGTGAAAGCTGTGTAAACACCAACGTAAAAGTCCATGTTCACACAAAAGGGAGGGTCCTGAAATAAAAATGCAATCAGTAGATTTAAAACAATTAAATATTGAGCAGCTGAGGGTTTAAAGTTTCAGGGTTCCTCTCTTTTTTCCCTTTTTTCTCCCTCCTTCCCCTCCTTTCCTTCCTGCCTGCCTGCCTTTCGTTTCTTGATCTTTTTTCTTCTCTTAAATCACCATATATGGCTTGTCATGCCACTTCACACCTACAAGAATGACTAGAATCAAAAAGCTGAACAATAACAAGGTTTGTGAGAATGTGGAGAAATTGGAACCCTCATACATTGCTGGTGGAAATATAAAATGGTGCATGTAGCGCTATGGAAAACAATTTGACAGTTTCTCTAAAAGTTAACATTGAGTTAATATATAAGCTAGCAATTCCAGTGCTGGGTATACTATATACCCAAGAAAATTAAAAGCATACATCCACACAAAAACTTGTCCACAAATGTTTACAGCAGCATTATTTATAATAGCCAATAGGTAGAAATAGCTTAAATATCTTAATACCTGATGAATGAACAAAGGTGGTATATCCATACAATAGAATAATTTTTAGCTATAACGAAAGGAAAAAACTATAAACATTGAACTTTGAGAGCAATATACTAAGCAAAAGAAGTCAAACACTAAAGATCAGATATTGTATGGTTCCATTATATTCAATTCTTATCCATGGTAGTTTGCTTCTATAAAGCCACACACACTGAATTAATGCATGCTGAATCATTGTTTCCAGGGGAAATAACAGGGTAAGGTTTTTTTCCAGGGAGGGGGTGGGGGAAGTATTTTATTTTATTATTTTATTAAAGATTTTATTCTTTTAGAGATAGCGGAAGGGAGAGAGGGAGAGAAACATCAATGTATGGTTGCCTTTCACCTACCTCCAGCTAAGGACCTGGCTGGAGACCTGGCTTGCAACCTGGTTATGTGCCCTGGCTGGGAATTGAACCAGCAACCTTTGGGTTTGCAGGCCAGCGCCTTATCCATTTTGCCACCAGCCAGGGCCCATGGTTAGGTTTTTGTATGCCTCTAATCACAACATCAATATACAACCTTGCTTTACATGTGTTTCTATTCCAAGACACTCTACTTAACACGTATTGTTAACATTGAACTCACAGCCAACAGTACTATAACTTGTGCCTAAATGAAACTTACCAAACACACACATGTTCTTCATAAGGTGCATCACAGCCTTCTTGCACTTGGGAACACCAGACAGCACTTTAGCACTATGCTTTTCTCCTCTGCATGTATCTACGAAGGACTGCAAAAGCACTTGAGAGTATTAGTTATAGAGCTATAAATAAATTTTAGTGAATTTTCATATGTGAAATATGCACATAGTGAGGACTGTCTATATTTCATAAGATTTCTGTAGAGGTGAAGAGAGTAATGGTTACTGGGGACTGTGGGGACTGAGGAGAGGAGGGAATGGGGAGTGACTGATAATTCACATAGGTACGCTTTTTGGACGGATAAAAGTGTTCTGAAATTTAACAGTGATAATGGCTGAGCAACCTTGTGAATATACTAAAACACCGAATTATACACTTTAAAAGGACAGTTTTAAATTGCTTTATATGACTACAAACTTACTGCCAGTAGTTAAAAAGAAATTTTTTTTTTCCCAAGTTAGTTGAACATGTCATAAAATGGGCTCTGGAGCCAAGGTAATGGGTATGTGTAGAGCTGCTTTTTTTTTTTTTTTTTTTTTGGTTTGTTTAAGATTTTACTTATCTCTAGAGAGGGGAAGGGAGAGAGAAAGAGAAGGAGGGTAGTATCAGTTGGTTGCCTCTCGTATATGCCCTGACAGGGACCAAACTGCAGCCCAACCATGAGCCACACCAGAGCTAAAATCTTCTGATTCTGTTGATCAGTTCAGTAAATAATGATTCAAGGAACTGCTCTCTTAAGCACTATTCAAGGCACTGTCTCAAAGAGCCAACAAAAGTTCTGCACTCATAGGTAGAAGCAATGAACAAGAATGATAGGTAATTTATTAAACGATGGTGAACTCTTAAGTAGTGGGCCTGGTAGGCAGTCAGGAGTTGAGTTCATTTTCAAGAGTGCTGTGCAGGGAGCTTTACTGAGTTGACATTTGAACAGAGGAAGGAAGAGAGCAATGATACTCAGTTACCTAAAGGAGGAACGTTCTACCCATAGGGAGCAGCATATGAATGCAAGGGCCCTAACGTAGGAGCATTCCCGGCGTATTCAAAAATCATCGAGCATAGTTAGCATTGGGTGAATGCATAGGAGGAAAACAGGTAGATTGTAGAAAAATGAAGCCAGACTGTGTTGTGCCTTATTAAACCTCTGTAAGGATTCTGGCTTCTACCAAGGTAAGATGGGAAGCCATTGGACAGTTTTGAGCAGAGAAGTGAAAGGGCCTTACTTATATTTTAATAGGATCATTCTGGCTACTGTGTTGAAAAGATTCTCCAGGGAGGTAAAGGCAAAAACAGAACAGTTAGGAGACTGTGGCAGTAATCCAGGCAAGAAATTATGGTATTGGTGGAGGTGGGAATAGGGATTCTGGTGTATTTTAAAAGGAGAGCCTACATGAATGAGAGATGACCACCCCACCCTCACCCCCACCCCAGAGTTGGGCCTAAGCAAATGAAATGATGCAGTGGAATTCAGTTCACCTTAACTGAAATGGGGAAGGGTGGCAGGTGGGAGATCAGGAAATAATATGTTTTAGACTTGTTGCTACCTATGAAGGCATGCAAATGGGTATCTTGAATATGCTGTTGGGTGCGCAGGTCTGGGATCCAGGACAAAGATAGAAAATTGAGACTTATTATAAAGCTGTGAGACTAGATAGGATCACCAGGTCCAGTGGGCATATGCAGATCATAGAAGAGATTCAACTTATACCCTGAAGCATTCCATAGCTAAGAGTTAGTTATGTGTCAGACTAGGAGACTAAGAAGGAATGGCCTGAGAAGTAGATAAAACCAAGTAAACATATGCCCTGGAATTACCCAGTGCCTGGATATACCTCTCTACTGAGATCGGAGAGAACGGTGCCTGGGGCCTGGGACTCACACAGGGCTGGTGTCTGTTTCTGTCAGTCATAATGGAAAACCTTGTAATTGATCGGATGTTGAGTCTTGCTTGCCTCAGTGATAGGAAATAATTACCTGTAGACTACATGGTGCTGTAGGCTAAACGTATCTTTATCTAACATATTTGTTAGGTCCCCCCTAACATCTTAAAAACTCAAAGGGACCTTTTTCTAAAGTTCCAAAGTAACTGTGTCCCAAAACAAAGCTCAAGAAGGTATATCCAGCACCCAAATATCCAGGCAGTCAAAAGATCAGGAAAATTGCAACCTGTAATGAGAAGAAAACTGATGCAGATAAAAGAATTAGCACCAAAGGGCATACAAGTCGTTTTTATTAAAATTAAACTTAGGCCCTGGCTGGTAGCACACTGGATAGGCGTCGACCTGCAAACCCAAAGGTCGCTGGTTCGATTCCCTAGCCAGGACACATAACCAGGTTGCAAGTCAGGTCTCTAGCCAGGCCCGTAGCTGGAGGCAGGTGAAAGACATCCATACATTGATGTCTCTCTGCCTCTCTCCCTTCCCTTCTCTCTAAAAATAATAAATAATTTTTTTTTAAAATATTTAAAGCTACATTGTGAGATTGGATAAATGGCAGATTACATATTACAGGAAAAATCATTGGTGACTTAATAATAATCATAGATACAGTAATAGAAACTATCTAAAGGCAACATAGGGACAGAAATGAAATTTTTTAAATGAAATAACATCAGTAAACTATGAGACAAATTAAAGTACTGTAATACCTATGTCACAAAATTTTGAAAGAAAAAATCAAGAATTGTTCAGCCAACAAATACATTTTAAAAACTAAAGTGAAATTTTTTTTTGAACATAGATGTTGAAAGAATTTATCACTAGCAGATCTATACTACAAGAAATAGAGGAAGCTTCTCAAACAGAAACACTTCTTTAAAGATTTTATTTTTAGAGAGGGAGAAAGAGAGGGATAGAAACAGTGATGTGCCGTTGATACATTGATTGGTTGCCTCTCACAGCTCCTAGCTTCCCCTCAAACTGGCGACCTGGTCCACATGCAGGCATGTGCCCTGACTGGGAATCAAACCAGGGACCCTTTGGTTCACAAGCCAGCACTTAGTCCGATGAGCCTCACCAACCAGGGCATGGTACAGTTTCATACATAGAAAGTAACTAGCTCTGGCTGGTGGCACAGTGGATAAGGCACCAGCCGGCGAACCCGAAGGTCGCCGGTTTGATTCCCAGCTAGGGCACGTAACTAGGTTGCAAGCCAGGTCTCCAGCCAGGTCTGTGGCTGGAGGCAGGTGAGAGGCAACCATACATTGATGTCTCTCTCCCTTTTCCTCTTTCTAAAAATAATGAGTAAAGTCTTAAAAAAAAGTTTATTAAAAAAAAATTGGTAAATATATATAATTTTCTTATGTAAATATCTTTAAAAGATAAATGTTTTTAAAAACAATGAACTTAAATAAAAATAATTATTGAGGAGAAAAAGAACATGTATAAGTAAAATGACAAATGCATCAGGCTGAGGGGTGTGTGTGAAGTGGTATAATGTGATAACTGAAAGGTGTATGCTATATAAACCCTTAAATAAGCATTAAAATAATGACAGGGTTATACCTACAAACAGCTAAGAATATAAAATGGAATTGTAAATAACACTAGCCCTATGCCCTTGCCCTTGTATTCCTGCAAACTTGGCTCTGAGTACAGTAGCCCCAGTCTGTTCCCAGTGTGTAAAGTCAAAGGAACGTGAACGGGTAACAACAAAAAATTGTACTGGAAAGCCCTGGCTGGTAGCACAGGGGATAAGGTGCCGGCCTGTGAACCCAAAGGTCACTGGTTTGATTTCCAGCCAGGACATGTAACCAGGTTGCCAGCCAGGTCCCCAGCCAGGTCCATAGCTGGAGGCAGGTGAAGGCAACCATACATTGATTGATGTTTCTCTCCCTCTCTGCCTCCCTCCCTTCTCTCTCTAAAAATAATAAAATCTTAAAGAAATTACTGGAACAATGTGAATAAGCAGTTTTACACAGGAAGCTTTGGGAGACGTTTACTGTATAGTCTGCCTGAAACTGGGACAAAATTAAACCCAAAGACAGATTTCCTGCTTTGAAAAGTGTGAAAACTGCTAGTGAACTCTAGTCTCCTCTATCAGAAGAACCAAAATTAATGAAGCTTTTGCAGAAAATCCAGGCCTTATCAGTAAATCTTAATACGAGAATGGTTGACTGGTCAAGATGACAGTAACTCTTTAGAATGAGAGGAACTAATGAGTGGAGAGGCATTTGGAAACTACATAAACTTTACTGAGGGGTGAAAATGGAACTCCCCCTTTAAAGTAGTGTGAAACAGCTTAATCTAGCATAGTTGTCTTAAATTAATGGTAGATAGGAGACTTAAAATAATAATTTTTAATAATAAAAATGGGAAAAACTACAGCAACTCTATTGAAAGAAAATACCTATTAACTTTCTAATGATTGCAGATAAATACAATCTGCATCTTTTTCACAGTACCCTATGACTTTTAGCCTAGGCTACAGTTACAATATTCAGAATTCCTGAAATTACCTGTGGTAAAATGTTATAAAAATTATGTAATTCAAGGATAACATTGTTATCTTAAGCCTTATATAATATGGTGACTTGCTTACATCAGTCTCTGAATTTGGGTCAAAATACTTAATGATCTTCCCATTGGAAGTAACTGGCAGTGAAGGACGGTTTGTTAAGTCATTATTACAGTGTCAGGCAACAATACTAGTATCTTAATTTTGCAACATACATTTACTGGTGATGGTTTTTTACAGTGAAGTGACAGCCTTGCAGGGAAACAGAGTTTAATAAAACATTCAGTTTGTCCCTGGCTGGTGTGGCTCAGTGGATTGAGCACTGGCCTGCAAACCAGTGGGTCACCAGTTTGATTCTCAATCAGGGCACATGCCTCAGTTGCAGGCCAGGTCCCTACTTGGGGGTGTGCAAGAGGCACATTGATGTTTCCTTCCTTCTCTTTCTCCTTCTCTTCCCCTCTCTAAAAATAAATATTTATTTAAAAAATTCAACTTGTTTATTAAAAAATAATAGTAGTAAGTAACATTGAATTAAAGAAAAAAGCCCACTGATGGGGGTTGGAGTCACATCAAAGGAGCACAGGAGCCAAACTAAAGGAGCCCTAATGGCCAGGGCACAATAGTGTGAACCACAAAATGGTATGGGATTATAAATCAGAGTGGTATTTATGAGTTTATACTGATACAAAAGAAGTGGCTGGATAAATAAATTGAGCAGGAGCATCAGATCTCCTGTACAGAATATGCAGATGTTCCACCCTAAAAGAGAATTTGTGGGCTGCACATAGTGGCTTCCTTCTGAACAGCAGAATATGAAGGTAGGGGCACTTAACAGTAGAGAAACGTGACAAATGCTACCTCAGCCAGGTGAAATGGTGAATGTGAGCAGTCCTAAATCATGTTGATAAGATGTACCTTTGATGTAATGCAGTGAAAATGGCACTCTAACTCTGTGATCTTCCCCCCCAAAACTCATGATCCCTGTCTATGAGGAAAACATCAGATTCTACTAGAAGGGCATCCTACGATAACTGAACAATATGCGTTCAAACTATCAGGGTCTTCAAAAGAAAAGGAAGGTCTGAGAAATGGTTACAGCTGGGAGAAGCCCACAGAAGTGTGATAAGAACAGAAACAGGATAGTGGGAGAATTAATGAAATCCACTATGAAGGTTGGCAACGCTTAGGGTGGGGCATGAGGTTAGTGATGCCAGTCAGCAGGGATGTGTTTTTCTTTTTTTTTCTGAGAGAAGGGCAGGGAGTAAGGAAGAAAGGGAGAGAAACATCAATGTATGGTTGCCTTTCACCTGCCTCCAGCTAATCACCAGCTGGAGACCTGGCTTGCAACCTGGTCATGTGCCCTGGCTGGGGAATTGAACCAGTGACCTTTGGGTTCGCAGGCTGGTGCCTTATTCTCTGCGCCACCAGCCAGGGAGGGATGTGTTTTTCTTTCAATGTCCTTAACTGCATAGGTACAGGCAAGGTGTAGGCAGTTTCAACCACACTTAGCCACTGGATGTTGTGAAATGGAAGAGGGTCAAAGAAATGACTACGTGAAGAGAATGATGGACATGGAAGATCAGTAGGATTTGTTTCAGTCCAGCAGGTAGAGAATCAGTGTTCAGTAGGGTACTAGTAATGAAAAGGTAAGAGGTGGCGTGTAACTGAGATCTAAGAGTTGCAGTTTCAGAACTGAAAAGGTGACCCATGGTATCTATGGCTGAAATAAGGCTACAGGACATGAGCATCAGAAAATAGCTGGTGACAGCACCATGAGTTATGAACGTTAGAGATAATAATGCTGTTTGATGGGTGTTTGATGCAAAGAAAGGTAGATAGGAGTTTGAAAGCCTGGGAATCATAGAGGAGGGAAATACAGACCTCAGAGAGGTGGTAGGAGTCAGAAGCATACTTGTTTCCAGACCCTTGCAAAGGTGTGGGAGAGAAAAAGCTACCACGAGGGGAGTGCTGTGGAGGAATCAGATTCCTCAAGGGAGGCCGGGCCTTAATAAATGAGGGAGAATGTTTGAGGGGAGGGGTATGAAAAAATTAAGGTCAGAAAGGAGATTGCACAGAGGCAACAGCCATTAGAACAGAAAAGTTGGGGAAGCAATTGGGAGTCATGGGTTACAATCACAAGCATAAATGAAGATAGAGTATAGTAAGATTTATCCCAAAGTAGAGAAAAGGTTAAGTGTTTAGTTGAGTACTTGTTTTTATGGACTTCCCTGTTCTTTCTGATGGACATATTGAGGCTCACAATAGTTCTGTGATCTTACCTTGAAATGAATTTGTCTTAGAACGAAAATTTTTAATGAAAATTTTGGGAAATATAAATAGGAATGAATTTTAACTGACAAGACCATGGGCACATTCATGTACTGGAGGTTTAAGTATCAGTTGGTATCCATTTTTGATGGCAGAAACTTTTTAAGATTTATTTTCTTTTCTTAGAGAGAGAGAGCAAGGGAGAAACATTGATTGGTTTGCCCCTCACATTAGGCCCTACCTGGGATCAAACTTGCAACCTAAACATGTGTCCTGACCTGGCGGAGCCACACCAGGCAGGCAGGATAGCAGAAACTTCAAATAACTCAGCAGAAATTCCAGTTGAACTTGGGTTTGGTGATGTTTTAGATACAATATCAAAAGTATGATCCATGAGAGAATAAATTTGTCTTTGTTAAAATTGAAGTCATCTTCTCTGAGAAAGACATTAGTAAGAGAATGAAAAAACAAGTCACAAGCTGAAAGGAAATATTTGTAAAACACCTGTCTGCTATAGGAATGTTATCCAAATATACAAAGAACTCTCAACACTCAACAGCAAAAAACCAAACAACTCAGTTTTAAAATGGGCATGATTTTGACAAAATATCATTTTGTCATTTGACATTAACTTACTCTACATTGTACATGTAATAATTAAACTGAATAATAAGTGTCATGGGCCAGCCTGCGAACCCAAAGGTTGCTGGTTCAATTCCCCAGCCCTGGCACATAACCAGGGTGCAAGGAAGGTCTCCAGCCAGGTCCATAGCTAGAGGCAGGTGAAGGGCAGCCATGCATTGATGTTTCTTTCCCTTTCTTCCTCCCCCCTCCCCCGCCCTTCTCTCTAAAAATAATGAATAAAATCTTTATATATATATATATATTTTTTTTTTAAACAGTAGTACATCTATCTATACAGTGGAATATTACTCCATAATGTTAACAAGATAAAAAGAAATGAGCTATCAAAACAAAAAATATTAGAAGAACCTTACATGCATATTGTTTAGTGAAAGAATCCAGCTCAGGGGTGTGGAATGATGAACAAGGAAACAGGGCAATTTTTGGACAGTGAAAATATTCTGTGTGACACTGAAATGGTAAAATTCTATTTCTAAAAATTAAAAAAATCATAAAAGTACATAAAGGATACAGGATTTTCCAAAAGTGATTGACTAAATTATGAAACATGCATATAATTAAAGACACTGGTCAATTCAGCCATTAGAGTAATTTTCTAGCTCTAATTAGTTGTTAGTAATGATGAAGCTGGTGCTATATAACTAGTTTTGGGTTGTTTTGTTTTTGTTTGTTTGTTTGAAAAGCAGTTTTCAGTTCACAGCATAATTGAGAGGAATGTACAGATTTCCTGTACCCACTTCCCCCACACATGCATAGCCTAATTATCAGCATCCCTCACCAGAACTTGCTTAAGATTTTATTTTGAGAGAGGAGGGAAGGGAGGGAAAAAGAGAGGGAGAAAAACATCAATGTGTGGTTGCCTCTGATGCACCTCCAACTGGGGACCTGGCTGCAACGCAGGCATGTGTCCTGACTGGGAAGGGAATCAAACTGGCAACCCTTTGGTTTTCGGGTTGGCACTCCATCCACTAAGCCACACTAGCTAGAGGAAATCTTAATTCCTTAACAGTCAGTGAACCTACATTAACACATCATTATCACTTGGAGCCCAGTTTATTTATATTAGGGTTTATGCTTGGGGCGGTGTATATTCTGTGGGTTTGGACAAAGGTATAATGAATAACATGTGTCCCTCATTATAGTATACAGAGCATATTCAGTGTCCTAAAAAGCCTTTGCTCTGCTTCTTCATCTGTAGCTACATAGATGTAAGTTTTTTTAAAGGTCTCCATAAATTACATTGTTTTGAAATGTGGCGTGACTTGAAAAAAGCTTTATCTTCCTTTAAAATGGGATGCTAATTATATATGTTCATGGTGGGATTGTGGTCATTTTCTTTCTTTCTTTTTTTTTTTTTAAAGATTTTATTTCATTATTTTAAGAAAGAGGGGAAGGGAGGGAGGCAGAGAGGGAGACAGACATCAATGTAAGGTTGCTTTTCACCTGCCTCCAACCACAGACCTGACTGGAGACCTGGTTTGCAACCTTGTAATGTGCCCTGGCTGGGGAATCAAACCTGCGACTTTTGGGTTTGCAGGCCGGCGCCTTAACCACTGTGCTACCAGCCAGGGCGGATTGTGGTAATTTTCTTCATACCCTTAATATGACAGTTCTTATATCATTATGTATTGTATATAATTTCCACCCTCTGCCTCCTCCCACCCACCAAAAAAAAAAAGATAATTTTTGAGAAATAAATTAGGGAAATATACGTAAAACAAAAGAAAAAAACCCAAATGTATAGAAATAGTACTAACTTCACCTTAGTATTTATGGTGATTGTCTTTATATAAATAAAAGATCCATAAACTATAAAGTGCTTTCTCACTTTGTTGAGCTACTACCTTAAGTATATAAAAGATGTTCTTTTTTAAAGGCTTTGTACCTGATAGCAACTAACGGAACTCCAGAACTTCAGAACCCAGAGAAACTTTCCCCAATATTTCGGGATTTCTTAAATCGATGTTTGGAGATGGATGTGGAGAAAAGGGGTTCAGCCAAAGAATTGTTACAGGTAAATCTGGAAATACTATTTTTGGGAAAAGTTGACTTTTTTGAGTAACCAACAGAAAGCTGATACAGGGTTATTAGGTACAGCTCACTGCTCCTTTGTTGGCAGAAGCACAGCAGCTGCCAGTTTGGGATTTCATTTGCTGGGGCTGAAATGTCCATCATGTTAGAATAAGCACATGAGGTTTTGCATATTATCTAGTCTCAGACCAGTTCATTACAGGTGTGAGTATCTGGGATAATGTAACTGAAAATTTATAATACTAGTGATATATTGGATGTGTGGACTTTATGCAGGTATTGAATAACTGTGTATTTATTAAATAAATCATGGCCCATTAAAATACTTGGGCTTTAATTGAAAGGAAATATTTAGCTTCTAAGTTGGTGACATTTATACATTTATTTTCCTTCTGTTTCTGGCAGCATCCTTTCCTGAAACTGGCGAAACCATTATCTAGCTTGACACCACTGATTATGGCAGCTAAAGATGCGATGAAGAGTAATCGTTAACATTATTGCATTGGCCTCTTGTTCTTTTTCCATTTTCTAAAAGAAGTATTTTAATATATGAAAATTATTACTCTTCTGAGTTTTAAGGAAATGGCTTGCACATCATGGAGGAAAAAAGCAAACAGCTGCTTACTGAAGACAACAAAGAGAAAATTGCAAAACAGAATGACAACCTTCTATTGAATCCCTTCTTTAGGGTCCAAAAGGAATTGTGGAATGAATCACTAGCCTTTTTTTCAGCAGACAGCCCATCAGGGCCATTTATCATGCTTGAGATTTGCATTTTATTTTGCTGATTTCATTGTAATAGATTCCATTCATTGTCCCTTTCGGGGTATTTTCAGTACTTGAATGGTAGATTCTAGCTTTTCACAGTTTTTTGTCCCATCTGCTGGTCTACTTTTCTCTTTGTAGCTTTCTTTTTCCTTGACTTGCTCCTTTTGAGTTGCTTTGAGAAATTTTTCTTAGGCCTAAATTTGAGTCAAGTTTGATAGAAACTGTAAGCTCCTTACATTGACAAAGGAGTTCAATATGGTTTAACATTGTATAGAAGTTAGAACCAGATATTGTATATGGTAGTATTTCAGTTCAGAATTTGAACTGGGGGAAGAAAAGTATGTGATTTTTACCTTTTTTTTAACAAATGTGAACATCAATTTTAGAAATTTCATGGTAGTGAAGTGTTTGGCATTTGTTAACATGTATAGAGAGAAATCTAATAGTTATATTTATAACAATCATTGAAACAGAAAAAGAATCCCATTGACTGTACATCTTTATAATTTTGTGTTCTTTTTAACTGTTTCCCCTTCAGATTTGGAATAATAACCGTTGAATTTTCAGAATTAACTTTTTCCATTTAAAGGAGAAAATATTTGGAGCTAGTAGAGACAGAGTGAAAGATTCGAACCTTGGTGAGCTCTAAAATAATTAGATGAGATTATATTCATGAAAGAGAATTGTCAGTTACATAGAGTTGCAGCTGCTAATCAGTAAACTGTAGAGATTGGTTAAAAACATTTTACCCAACCCATTACCAACATTTTACTGTCTGAGAATTTAACACAGTACTTCTTGATAAATTCATGGATCACTTGAGATACTGATTACTTTAGGTTTTTCAATTAAGTAAATGATGTTTAGTTACAAAATGGGAGAAAGAAAAGTGAAATGTCTTTGTTGATAGCAATACTTTAAAGATTTTAAAGGGTCTGTGACCTGTAGCATTAATTATTAGAATTCCCCACCCCATCTCTTTTTCCTCTCTTCTTCCCCTCCTTATTTCTTTATTGTTTTGCATTTGGATGCAGTATTGTCTCTACTGGCATTTGAAGAGTCACATAAAAGAGAAAAATCTGTGGTTTGATTTTGGAATGTTCCCACCATTCTCCTGATTAATGTCATGCCTGCTTGCCATCCTGTAATAGTACGAATCATGAATAAAAATAATTTGGATGTTTTGGAGTACATTAGGGGGGAATTAATATAGTTTTATTTCTTATCATTCCCTTCATCTGTGTATAAGATACAGGTACAACAATGGAGATGTCTGGGGTTTTATTGGCAATTCAGGAAGGTTTTCAGAAATGAGTAAAACAGTTAATGCAGCTTTTATCTAGAGCCCTTAATGGCCTGTTTTCAATTTGATTCTTGATTTTATTTTTCTCTGGATTATATTGGTCTTTATAACTATCACTAAATTACAGGAATAAGCCTGTTTACTTCCAGTGAAAAGCTACATGGCCTATTTGAATTTCAGATTTGAACATTCTTTGTAAATAGTTGGATAAATTATAAAGAAGATGCTACCAATGAAAACCAACTAGGTAAGACTGATGATCATGACCACTCTAGATGGCACTTCATAAAGATCATATTCAGTGAATACAGTGCCAGTGCTGTTCCTATGACTCAAGTAAGGTCTTTTCAGTTCATAGAAGCAGTTTGGGATTTATATTTACAATTTAAGGTGGTTACCTGCACGTCCATTGCTGGCAACGGACTTTGTCATTAAAACCTGGCTCCTAGATTAAGGGAGCTATGCTGCGGTTTATTCTTTACTTAATTGGATGAACTAATTGTAATAGAAATATACTTTGGTTCTGAAATGTGTCATTTTTAAGCAAAATAACCTTAAAGACAATATGGAATTGTGATTTATTAATTCTAAATTAAAATGTTCAGATCTTGTTGACAGAAAAATTATATCTGAATCAAGATTCATGTTTTCTAAATAACTGCCTTTTGTATTCAGCCATTTTTGTCATCACTTTAGGATGAAAATTCCCATTGAAATATTAAAGTTTCCTTACTCTTGTGTTATTAGGACAGTGTTACTATAGAACATCTTTAATATATTTTAGACTCTAGAAGTCTTAAATTTTCCTTTTGTTCCTTTTGCTGCTTTTAGGGACAGTTAAAACCAGGAAACTATGAAAATACTGAATATTTTATTCTACTTAGAATAGTAAACAAGTAGAGTGATTGTGGTAGCATCAGAAACCAAGGCTAACACAACCTTCTGTCTTCATGTGCTGAGTGCCTGACACATAATTCTTTTCCCTTTCACTCAATAAATATCAAGCTGCTTTTATCTAGTTACCACCAGCCGTCAATGAACCTGTGCCTTTAATAAGCAGTTTAAAACTACCTATGAGGATGTCTTTTAGTGCTCACATAAACACGTTTGTTTAAATATACTGTATTCTACCAGAATAATTCTAGATCTGATCAAGGAGTAATTGTTGGGCAGGAAAGTCACTTTAGAATTTGCATCTTTTTTTTTAATCTAAAATGTATTAAAGATAGTGACATCCGTAAGTGTTAAAAAAAAATCAATCCTAAAATATAGCCAAAATCCAGATTAGTACTCATTTTGTTTTATAATGGAATTTCATAGTAAATATTTTTAATTTTCTTCATTACTCCTACAACATGTACTTAAATAATTCAAATCAGTTTTTCCATAGTGCATGTATGTGCATGAGTATAAGAGAAAAAAATACACAAGACGTTACACATTTTTTTCTCAACACATTTGTTGGCCACTTTGGCAAAGACACTGTGATGTGGGTATTACGGGAAGGACAAAGGTGATTCCTAACACTGGACTTACCCTGAAAGAACTAAAGTGTTTCTCATTCCCCATTCTAGAATGTTGCCAAATGAGAGGAAGAAAGAAATTATCAAATTTATCATACATTCTGTATTTAATAAAGCAGAGAATTATATTTGGAATTGAACAATTTTGGTAATGTGTAGGGTTTTTTTTCTTTTGGTGTTGGTAGACAGAAATGTAATTAAGTGAAAGCAGCTTTTGTCTTCAAGTTTCATATTAACTTTTAATTTAATCCCATTCAATTATTTAATTGTTACATTGATATTAACTGCTGTATTTGATGACTTTGTTCAATTTTGTTCTTTCAGGGCTAGAAATAAACTTTTTTATGTTCATTTTTTCCTTTCCTAAACTTCTTTTAATTAGAATATCTTAAAAGAGTAAGTGTAGAAAGTTTTCAAAGATTCTTGTATTTTTTAAGGATAAACATTTTTTAAACATGTCATGGCACCATTTTGAATGTATTACTCAGCCTAAATTAGAACGGTATCCAGAAATTAACAGCTTCAGGTTCAAATAAACTTATTAGAAATACTCTATTAGGCCCAGGAAAACACTTCTATTTGCTACTTTGAGTAACTTGGCCTTTAAAACTGCAATACTTTAAGGCATCATTCACTATATGCATTAAGTTTGAATACTGGATACTCTGGACATGGAGAATAGCTGCAGTATAGAGAATTCACTATTAAAAACCAAAATTACATGGTTTCTTCATCATGGAATCAGGGGTATAAGCAATGACTGCTTAAAATACAGAGTATGCACAATAAATTGGAAATAATTTTGCATCTCCTTATTTCACGTGCTTATTAATTTTGAAAAACTATGTTTCTAAGG
>PVIW01014275.1:0-24095 GCA_004026585.1 Noctilio leporinus | reverse complement strand
CAAAGCAGGTTAACCCAAGGAAAGAACAAAAATAAATAAATAAATAAAGAGCAAGCAAGAACAGACACCCAAAATGGGGAAAAAAAGAATCAGTCCATCACCAAAAGGAAAGAAAGAATCCCCAGAAAGAACACAAAATGAAACAGAGGCACCTGGAATATCAGATAAGGAATTCAAAAGAATGATGATAGAGAAGCTCAGTGAGCTCAGCCACATCAAAGAAAACTGTAAACAACTCCAGGAGAACTACAAACAACTCCAGGGAAATTACAAAGAACTCCAGAGAAATACAAAGAACTCAGGGAAGTTACAAGGAACTTACTGAGAACTACAACAGCATGAAAAAGGACATGGAAACTATCAATAAGTGCCAGGAGGAAATGAAGAATACAATTTCTGAATTGAAGAATATAGTAGAAGGAATCAACAGTAGGCTAGAGGAAGCAGAGGACCGGATCTGTGAGTTGGAGGATAATGTAGACAAATACTCCAAGACAGTACAAGAGAATTAAAAAAGGATGAACAAGACTGAAGAGGGTTTAAGAGAGCTGCAGGACAACATGAAACGTAACAACATCCGTATCATAAGGATACCAGAAGAAGAGAAACAAGGAATGGAAAACCTGGTCAAAAAAGTCATGATAGATAATTTCTGTAACATGATGAGTGAAAACATGAATCCAGTTCAGGAAGCACAGAGGGTCCCAATGAGGATCAACCCAAACAGACCAACACCAAGGCACATTATTATTAAAATGGCTAATTTCAAAGACAAAGAGAGAATCCTAAAAGCATCAAGAGAGAAAAGACAAATAGCATACAAAGGGGCTCCAATAAGGATAGCAAATGATTATTCAACAGAAACAATTCAAGCCAGAAGGGAATGGCAAAAAGCATTTCAAGTAATGGTAAACAAAGGCCTTCAACCAAGAATACTCTACCCAGCAAGGCTCTCATTCAAGATAGAAGGAGAAATAAGGAGCTTCCCAGACAAAAAAAGACTGAAAGAAAACATCTCTACCAAACCAGCATTGCAAGAAATGCTAAAGGGTCAGCTATAAAAAGAAGTAAACAAATAAAATGAAGAAACAGAGAAAGCCAAAGAGGAATACAGACACAAAGGGAGAAAATGGCAATGAATAAGTATCAATCAATAATAACCTTAAATGTAAATGGATTAAATGCACCAATCAAAAGACATAGGGTAGCCGAATGGATAAGACAACATGACCCACATATATGCTGTCTGCGAACAAAAGATCCACACAGATTGAGAGTGAAGGGATGGCAAACTATATCAAGCAAATGGACATGAAAAAAAAAGGTGGAGTAGCAATACTGATTTCAGATTAAAAAGATGTTACAATGAAGGACATAAAAAGGGACAAAGATGGACATTTCATAATACTTAAGGGAACAATCCATCAAGAAGAAATAACTCTGGTAAATATATATGCACCCAACATAGGAGCTACGAAATATATAAGGAAAATTTTGGAAGACTTTAAGAAAGACATTACAGCAACACACTAATAGTAGGGGATTTTAATACCCCACTATCAATAATAGACAGATCTTCCAAACAAAATATCCCCAGAGATGTTGTGGCATTGAACAACACTCTAGAGGAAATGGACCTAACTGATGTATACAGAGTCTTTTACCCCAAAGAAGCAAAATACACATTCTTCTCAAATGCACATGGATCATTCTCCAAGATAGACCACATGGTATGTCACAAGACAAGCCTCCACAAATAAAGGAAAATTGAGATTATACAAAGTATCTTCTCAGATCACAATGGCTTGAAACTAGAAACCAATCTCAAGGAAAAAACCCATAAATTCTCTAACTCATGGAGACTGAATAACATGCTTTTAAGCAATGAATGGGTCAACAATGAGATCAAAGAAAAAATCAAAAATTTCCTAGAAACAAATGACAATGAACACACAACAGCCCAAAACCTATGGGATACAGCAAAGGCAGTTCTCAAGGGGAAATTTATAAAAATACAGGCCTTCCAAAAAAGGTTACAAGAAGTTTACAAAAACGACCTAACCACAAAGCTTCAAGAACTAGAGGAGCAACAACAAACAAAGCCCAGAGCAAGTAGAAGGAAGGAAATCATCAAGATCAGAGCAGAACTAAATAACTCAGATATTCAAAGTACAATTCGAACAATCGACAGGACCAGGAGCTGGTTCTTTGAAAAAATAAACAAGATTGGCAAGCCCTTATCCAGACTCATCAAGAAAAAGAGAGAGAGGACCCAAATAAACAGAATCAGAACTGAAGGAGGGGAAATAACAACTAATACCTCAGAAATACAAAAGATTGGAAGAAATTACTACAAACAACTCTATGACAAAAAATATGACAACCTAGATGAAATGGACACATTTCTGGAAAGGTATAATCTACCAAAACTGAACCCAGGAGAAGCAGAAAGCCTGAATAAGCCAATAACAACTAGTGAAATTAAAGAAGTAATCCAAAATCTCCCAAAGTACAAAAGCCCTGGACCAGATGGCTACACAGGAGAATTTTACCAAACATTTAAAGAAGGACTAACTCCTATCCTCCTTAAACTATACCAAAAATTTCAGGAAGAGGGAAGACTCCCAAACTCTTACTATGAGACCAATATTATTCTAATCCCAAAACCAGGGCAAGACACAACTAAGAAAGAAATATACCGGCCAATATCTCTAATAAACATAGATGCTAAAATGCTCAACAAAATATTGGCCAATCGGATTCAGCAGTATATTACAAAGATCATACACCATGATCAAGTGGGCTTCATCCCAGGGATGCAAGGATGGTACAACATTCGTAAATCAATCAATGTAATACACCACATCAACAAATCAAAAGATAAACACCATGATCATATCAATAGATGCTGAAAAAGCATTTGATAAAGTGCAGCAACCATTTATGATAAAAAACCCTCAGCAAAATGGGAATAGAGGGAGCATACCTTAACATCATAAAGGCCATCTATGAGAAACCTGAAGCCAACATCATACTTCATGGACAAAAACTGAAAGCTTTCCCCCTAAGATCAGGAATGAGACAAGGCTGCCCACTTTCTACACTTCTATTCAACATTGTCTTGGAAGTTCTAGCTATAGCCATCAGAGAAGAAAAAGGAATCAAAGGTATCCAAATAGGAAAGGAGGAAGTCAAACTGTCATTATTTGCAGATGATATGATAGTGTACATACAAAACCCGATGGGCTCCACCAAAAACTTACTCAACTTAATAAGCAAATTTAGCAAAAGAGCTGGGTATAAAGTCAATATCCAGAAATCAAAAGCATTTTTGTATACCAATAATGAAACAACAGAAATAGAAGCAAAAAAACAAATCCCATTTACCATAGCAACAAGAAAAATAAAGTACCTAGGGATAAACTTAACTAGAGGTGTTCAAAGACCTATACTGAGAAAACTACAGAGCAATGAAGAAAGAAATCAAGGAAGATACAAATAAATGGAAACATACCATGTTCATGGATGGGAAGAATCAACATCATTAAAATGTCCATACTACCCAAAGCAATCTACATATTCAATGCAATTCCAATTAATATACCAATGACAGACTTCACAGAAATAGAAAAAAAATACTTCAAAAATTTATATGGAGTCAAATAGGCCCACAAATAAAATAGCCACCGCAATCTTGAGAAAGAGGAACAAGGTAGGAGGAATCACAATCCCGGACTTCAAACAATACTACAAGGCTACTGTCATCAAAACAGCCTGGTATTGGCATAAAAACAGACATATAGATAATTGGAACAGAATAGGGAGCCCAGAAGTTAACCCAGGACACTATGGTCAACTAATATTTGACAAAGGGGAAAGGAATATCCAATGGAGTAAAAACAGTCTCTTCAACAAATGGTGTTGGGAGAACTGGACAGCAACATGTAAAAAGATAAAACTAGACTACCAACTTACACCATACACCAGAATAAACTCAAGATGGATAAAGGATTTAAACATATGCAGTGCCACCATAAAGGTCCTAGAGAAAAATATAGGCAGGAAACTTTCGGATATTCTACACAGAAATATGTTTACTGATACTTCACCAAGGACAAAGGAAATAAAAAACGTATCAACAAATGGGACTATATCAAATTGAAAAGTTTCTGTTCAGCTAAAGAAAATATCAGCAAAATTCAAAGGGAACCAACTGTATGGGAAAACATAATTGCCAATGATACCTCAGACAAGGGTCTGATCTGCAAAATATATAAAGAACTAATGTGACTCAACACCAGGGAGACAGACAGCCCCATTAAAAAATGGGCAAAGGACCTGAACAGACAACTCACTGAGGAAGATATACAAAGGGCCCAGAGGCATATGAAAGAATGCTCAACATTGCTAGTCATCAGAGAGATGCAAATTAAAACCACAATAAGATACCACCTCACACCTGTCAGAATGGCAATCATCAGCAAATCAACAAATAACAAGTGTTGGCTAGGATGTGGGGCAAAGGGAACCCTGGTGCACTGTTGGTGGGAATGCAGGCTGGTGCAACCACTGTTGAAAACAGTATGGGGTTTCCTTAAAAAACTACAAATGGAACTGCCTTTTGATCCAGCAATTCCACTACTTGGACTATACCCTAAGAATCCTGAAACACCAATTCATAAGAACCTATGCACACCTGTGTTCATAGTGGCACTATTTACAATAGCCAAGTGCTGGAAACAGCCTAAGTGCCCATCAGTGGAAGAGTGGATCAAAAAACTTTGGTACATCTACACAATGGAATTCTATATAGCAGAAAGAAAGAAGGAACTTGTACCCTTTGCAACAACATGGATGGAACTGGAGAGTATTATGCTTAGTGAAATAAGCCAGTCAGTGAAGGACAAATATCATATGATCTCACCCATTACGGGAAAATAATGAGCAAAACTAACAACAAGCAAAACAGAACCAAGTATATGAATACAAGGAATAGGGCTTCAATGGTCAGAAGGAACGGGTTTGGGGGGAGGGGGGAGTCAGAGGAAAAGAAGGGGAGCAGCTTAGACAAGAACCTCATATAAAGGAACCATGGACATGGACAATAGGTGGGATTGACTTTGGGCGGAATGGGTGGGTGGGCAGGGCGACAGAGGGGAGCAAAAAGGGGATGGATGTAATACAACAACAATAAAATTAAAAAAAATTTTTTTGCTGCCTATATTTTTCTCCAGGACCTTTTACTGTGGCACTGCTTATGTTTAAATCCTTTATCCACCAGTTTATTCTGGAGTATGGTGTAAGTTGGTGGTCTAGTTTTATCTTTTTGCATGTTGCTGTCTAGTTCTCCCAACACCATCTGTTGAAGAGACTGTTTTTACTCCATTTTATGTTCCTTCCCACTTTGTGAATTATTAGTTGACCATAGAGTCCTGGATTAATTTCTGGGCTGTCTATTCAGTTCCATTGATCTATATGTCTATTCTTATGCCATTACCAGGCTGTTTTGATGACAGTAGCCTTGTAGTATTGTTTGAAGTCCGCTATTGTGATTCCTCCTACGTTGTTCTTCTTTCTCAAGATTGCTGTGGCTATTCGTGGGAATTTTGGCTCCATATAAATTTTTGAAGTATGTTTTCTATTTCCGTGAAGTCGTCATTGGTATTTTAATTGGGATTGCATTGAATCTGTAGATTGCTTTGGGTAGTATGGACATTTTAATGATGTTAATTCTTCCCATCCATGAACATGGTATATGCTTCCATTTATTTCTATCTTACTTAATTTCTTTCTTCATTGATTAGTAGTTTTCTGAGTACAGGTCTTTTACCTCCTTAGTTAAGTTTATTCCTAGGTACTTTATTTTTCTTGTTGCTATGGTAAATGGGATTTGTTTTCTAGCTTCTATTTCTGGTGTTTCATTATTGGAATACAAAAATGCTTTTGATTTCTGGATATTGACTTCATACCCAGCTATCTTGCTAAATTTGCTTATTAGGTCGAGTAAGTTTTTGGTGGAGAATATTGGGTTTTGTACATACACTATCTTATCATCTGCAAATAATGCCAGTTTGATTTCCCCCTTTCCAATTTGGATACCTTTGATACCTTTCTCTTCTCTATTGGTTATAGCTAAAACTTCCAAGACAATGTTGAATAGAAGTGGAGAAAGTGTACAGCCTGGTCTCATTCCTGATCTTAGGGGGAAAGCTTTTAGTTTTGGACCATTGAGTGTGATGTTGGCTTCAGGTTTCTCATAGATGGCCTTTATGATGTTGAGGTATGCTCTGTCCATTCCCATTTTGCTGAGGGTTTTTATCATAAATGGTTGCTGTACTTTATCAAAAGCTTTCTAAGCATCTATTGATTTGATCATATGGTTTTTTTTCTTTCAATTTGTTGATGTGGTGTTTTACATTTATTGATTTACGAATGTTGTACCAACCTTTGATCCCTGGGATGAAACCCACTTTATCATAGTGTATGATCTTTGTAATATACTGCTGAATCTGGTTGGCCAATATTTTGTTGAGAATTTTCGCACCTATGTTCATCAGAGATATTGGCCTGTAGCTTTCTTTCTTAGTTGTGTCTTGCCCTGGTTTTGGGATTAGAATAATATTGGCCTTGTAGAAAGAGTTTGGGAGTCTTCCCTCTTCCTGAATTTTTTGCTATAGTTTGAGGAGGATAGGAGTTAGTTCTTCTTTAAATGTTTGGTAAAATTCACATATGTAGCCATCCAGTCCAGGTATTTTTGTGCTTTGGGAGATTGTGGATTACTTCTTTAATTTCACTAGTTGTTATTGGCCTGTTCAGGCTTTCTGCTTCTTTTGGGTTGAGTTTTGGTAGATTATACCTTTCCAGAAATGTGTCCATTTCATCTAGGTTGTCATATGTTTTGTCATAGAGTTGTTTGTAGTGATTTATTACAATCTTTTGTATTTCTGAGGTATCAGTTGTGATTTCTCCCCTGTCAGTTCTGATTCTGTTTATTTGGGTCCTCTTTCTTTTTCTTGATAAGTCTGGATAAAGGCTTGTCAATTTTGTTTATTTTTTCATAGAACCAGCTCCTGGACCTGTTGATTCTTCAAATTGTAGTTTGAATCTCTGAGTTATTTAGTTCTGCTCTGATCTTGATGATTTCCTTCTTTCTACTTGCTCTGGGCTTTGTTTGTTGTTGCTCCTCTAGTTCTTACAGCTTTATGGTTAGGTTGTTCTTATAAACTTCTTGTGACCTTCTTAGGAAGGCCTGTAATGCTATAAATTTCCCTCTGAGCACTGCCTTTGCTGTATCCCATACCAGGAACTTTTTGATTTCATCTTTGATCTCATTGTTAACCCATTCATTGCTTAAAAGCATGTTATTCAGTCTCCATGAGTTAGAGAATTTTTGTTTTTTTTCCCTTGCGATTGGTTTCTAGGTTCAAGCCATTGTGATTTGAGAAGATGCTTTGTATGATTTTAATTTTCTTGTATTTGTGGAAGCTTGTCATGTGAGATTTCATGTGGTCTACCTTAGAGAGTGATCCATGTGTATTTGAAATGAATGTGTATTTTGCTTCTTTGGGGTAAAAGACTCTGTATACATCAGTTAGGTCCATTTCCTCTAGAGTGTTGTTAAATGCCACAACATCTTTGGGGATGTTTTGTTTGGAAGATCTGTCCATTGTTGATAGTGGGGTATTAAAATCCCCTACTATAAGTCTGTTACTGTCTATATCTTTCATAAAGTCTTCCAAGATTTTCCTTATATATTTCGGAGCTCCTATGTTGGGTGCGTATATGTTTACCAGAGTTATTTCTTCTTGATGGATTGTTCCCTTAAGTAGTATGAAATGTCCATCTTTGTCTCTTTTTATGGCCTTCATTGTAAAATCTATTTTGTATGAAATCAGTATTGCTACTCCAGCTTTTTTTCGTATTTGTTTGCTTGACATATTTTCCATCCCTTCACTCTCAATCTGTATCGATCTTTATTTCTGAGGTGGATGTCTTGAAGATAGCATATGTGTGGGTCATGTCGTCTTATCCATTCGGCTACCCTATGTCTTTAGATTGGTGCATTTAATCCATTTACATTTAAGGTTTTATTGATTGATACTTATTCACTGCCATTTTCTCCCTTTGTATCTGTATTCCTCTTTGGCTTCCTCTGTTTCTTCATTTTATTTATTTATTTTTAAAGCAGACCCTTTAGCATTTCTTGCAATGCTGGTTTGGTAGAGATGTATTCTTTTCATCTCTTTTTTTTTTTTTTTTTCTGGGAAGCTCCTTATTTCTCCTGTCTTGAATGAGAGCCTTGCTGGGTAGAATATTCTTGGTTGCAGGCCTTTGTTTACCATTACTTGAAATACTTTTTGCCATTCTCTTCTGACTTGAATTGTTTCTGTTGAATTATCATTGGTAGCCTTATTGGAGCCCCTTTATATGTTGTCATTTCTCTCTTGATGCTTTTAGAATTCTCTTTGTCTTTGAAATTAGCTATTTTAATAATAATGTGCCTTGGTATTGGTCTGTTTGGGTTGATCTTCACTGGGACCCTCTATGCTTCCTGAACTTCTTTAATGTTTTCACTCGTCATGTTATGGATATTTTCTATCATGACATTTTTGAACAGGTTTTCCATTTCTTGTTTCTGTTCTCCTTCTGGTATCCCTATCATATGGATGTTGATACATTTTATGTTGCCCTGCAGCTCTCTTAAATCCATTTCAATGTTGTTCAGCCTTTTTTAATTCTCTTGTACTATCTTGGAGTATTTGTCTACATTATCCTCCAACTCGCTGATCCAGTCCTTTGCTTCCTCTAGCCTACTTTTGATTCCTTCTATTGTATTCTTCAATTCTGAAATTGTATTCTTCATTTCCTCCTTGCATGATCATAGAAAGTATTGGTAGTTTCTATGTCGTTTTTGCTGCTGTTGTAGCTCTCAGTAAGTTCCTTGTTTCATCCCTGGAGTTGTTTATAGTTTTCTTTGAGCTGGCAAAGTTCATTGAGCTTCTCTATTATCATTCTTTTGAATTCCTTATCTATATTTTGTGTGCCTCTGTTTCATTTGGTGGTATTTCTGGGGATTCTTCCTTTCCTTTTCGTAATGGACTGATTCTTTTTTTCCCACATTTTGGTTGTCTGTTGTTGCTAGCTTTTTCTTTTTTGTTTTTTCCTTGGATTAATCTGCTTTGTTTCCTTGCCTTAGTTGAGCACCTTTCTGTGTTAGGAGATTAGTGGAGTTGAATGATGCAGTCTCCCAGATTTTCTCCACTTGTTCTTGGTGTGTCCTTTATTTGGGCTGTCTGGTTGTATTCTGGACTGGTGGGCTTTTAGCAGGAAAAAAAGAAAAAAAAAAGAATAAAAAAGAAAAGAAAAAAAAAGAGAAAAGAAAATAAAAGATAATAATAATAAGAAGAAAGGGTTTAGATGGCTATTCCCACTTGATAATCCCTGATTGTTTTGGATTGAGCCAGGATCTAAGGGATTTTAGTAGGAAAAATATGTGAGAAGTAACTTTTGAGAAGGATATGTTGGGGATTAATAGTTCATGTAGCCCTCAGTATAACTCAGGTGTTTGAGATTAGCAGCAATCCATTTCCTGAGGCTGCCTCTTGTTCTTGGTCAGGTCTCTGCAGTCTACAGTCTAGCTGGTCTTGGAGTGGCAGGGACTCTGATTGTCACAGTGGATAAGCAAAAAGGGTTTAGGTGGGTGTTCACCCTTAATGACCCCTGATTGGTCCAGGTGGAGCCAGGACATATGGGCTTATAGCAGAGAGAGAAAAAATTTTTTAATAAAAAAAAATAAAAAGAAATAAAAGGAAAAAATAACAAGAAAAAGAAAAAACAATATTAATGAAGAAAGGGTTTAGGTGTCTGTTCACCCTTTATGATCTCTGATTGGTCCAGGTGGAGCCAGGACCTGTGGCCTTTAACAGGAAGAGAAGAAAATAAATAAATAAATAAAGGAAGGAAAAAAAAATAAAAAGGAAGAAAGTAAAGAATGAAGAAAGGGTTTAGGTGGCTGGGGAAGGGAGGAATATTTAGGTTGAAGACTGGGAATGGGTTGTAGCCAGAGAGTGAGTGGACTTTAAATCAAGAGTAGGGGGAGGGTTTTGGGTATTTAGGTGGATTGAGATAGGGGAGGATTAAAAATATGTGAGAAGTAACTTTTGAGAAGGATATGTTGGGGATTAATAGTTCATGTAGCCCTCAGTATAACTCAGGTGTTTGAGATTAGCAGCAATCCATTTCCTGAGGCTGCCTCTTGTTCTTGGTCAGGTCTCTGCAGTCTACAGTCTCGCTGGTCTTGGAGTGGCAGGGACTCTGATTGTCACAGTCAGGGCTGATTCTGAGTGTCAGCCCCCAGGTAGGCAGGGCCTTCAGTAGCCTAGCTGGGTTATAGGGCTGCATGTGTTCTTGGACCCGCAGAGTGTCCCCTTCAGCTCCTGGCAGAGGTTCCTGCCTGTGA
This sequence comes from Noctilio leporinus, assembly GCA_004026585.1. Classification (NCBI taxonomy): domain Eukaryota; kingdom Metazoa; phylum Chordata; class Mammalia; order Chiroptera; family Noctilionidae; genus Noctilio; species Noctilio leporinus. The sequence continues at coordinate 13,636 of PVIW01014275.1, read as the reverse complement.
TGGGCCCCTGGCACTCCTGCAGGGCAGCCTACAACCTCGCTCATTCCTGTGATGATTGACCCTGCCCCCGCAGCTCTTGGAGGAGGCAGCCCCCTTCTGCCAACAGTGCCTGGGTTCTGCCAACCCTGTCCAGCTCCCCTGGATGAGAGCCAATCCTCCAAGCAGACCAGCTCTCCGAAGAGTCCTTTATGCTGCCTCTGTGATGCGCCCCTCCCAGCGAGTCTGGAGCCTTTGTCCCCAGCAATGGGCAGGTCAATTGCCCCAGCTACAAGTTCCTGGCTTGCTGTTTGGAATTTATGCGGGAGCCCGGGGGCCTGTGTGGATGCGCAGGGCTGGGATTCCCCTCTCGCAGGGGCTTCAGGCTGCTGTTTCCCTGGTGGCCCAGCAGTACAGTTTTCAGCCCTCTCGCTACCCTGGCCGGTGCACTTCCCTGCTCCCCTGCTCCTGCTCCCTGCAGGACTCTTTTCCTCTGCCTCTGGCCCAGTGAGGAGCTTCCTCTCTCTGTTGCTGGAGCAAGGCTCTCCCACAGTCCCTCCCCTGCAGGAGTTCAATTCCTTGTTCCCTCTGGCATTTGCCCTTGCTGCCCACACTTCACTGTTCAGATTTCTAGTTGCCAGGGAGCCTGGAGCTGGCTTCAGTTAAGCATGCCCCTCTGGGTAGAGCTGCCACTGCCCAGAGCCAACCTTCGGCCACAGACCGGTGTGTCCGGAACTGCCTCACCTGCTCTCCTACAGGTCTCTGCTGCCTCTGGGCTGTCCTCCTCTAAGTCCAGATGCTGACTGCTTCAATTCTTAGGGACCTGAAGATGTCTCGCACTCCCTATCTTGTCCTCCAGCTGCTGTGGTACTGGAGAACACCATCAGCACTGCTCTCTACTCTGTCGCCATCTTTGATCTCTGAAACTGACTTTAAATTTTAACTTACAAAACATACAGATTTTTTTGTTAGAAAAAGACTTTGTTACAGAAACCCCAGTTTGCAGCACATATCAAGGAGTAGTTGAATCTTAATTCAGATATAATAATTTAATTCCTTTCCACTTTGAAACTTTCAGCTACAAGTCTTGTATTCTACAGAAACAAGAGTTGTAATAGACCTTCCCACATTAATTACAGTCTGCTTTTAAGAAGAGGGGAAAACTTATATAAAGTAGACCAAGGTTTGGTGACTCTAATCATGCTTAATATTTTATTATCACATTAAGACAAGTCAATTCTTATAATTTTTTTTTTCCAGAAAGGTAATAAAATTTGCACTCCATGCTGCTCTGGTTGGTGGTATGTAACAACAAGTCTCATTAAACCATTGGAAAGACAACTGTTATTATTGTTTTAATCTTCCCTTCTGGAGACAAGAAAGCAATACAATCAAAATGAAGGAAACCTTGGAGTTATTATTCCTATATGTACTCCCTGTTTTCTCATTTTTAGCATATTAAATTACATAAATTATCAAATATTTAAAGCTTCTCCTTATGAGAGCATCCTATTTATGGAGCTCTGTTCAATTTTTAGGACTACTGATAAAGTAAGTTTTGTTTTCAACTTTAATTTGGTTTAGGCATGTATTGGTATGTAATATCATGACTAAATAGCACTTGTATAAATTTATTATTACAAATAAGTTATTTTAAACATGTCATAGCATCAGCTTTTGAATTGGTCATATGGGCTCTTAGGAAATGTCCTGAATCTCTTATTTAACATTTAAAGTTTCATCTTCCAATTCAGGTGGATTATTTTTCCCATGGATAGTGAAAGTAAGAGTTTTCCTGACTCTTAAGACTGATATTTGCTTGTTAGGGAAAGGGAGGGAGTCTTGACAGTGAGGTAGAATTAACACTAAAAAGAGACAGGAAGGCCCTGGCCAGTGGCACAGTGGATAAGGCACCAGCCTCTGAACCCAAAGGTCACTGGTTCGATTCCCCAGCCAGGGCACATAACCAGGTTGCAAGCCATGTCTCCAGCCAGGTTTGTAGCTAGAGACAGGTGAAAGGCAACCATACATTGATGTCTCTTTCCCTCTTTGCCTCTCTCCCTTCCCCTGTCTCAAAAATAATAAAATAAATTTTTTTTTTAGAAAAGCAGACAGGAGACTGGATAAAAAATAAATAGAAATATATTTTTATTACTACTAAGGAAAAAAGAATGAGGTCTGTCATTGTTCTGAAATCACAAAATTATTTTAAAAATTAGTGTTTATAAAGCCTTAGTAAATTTCTACTTTGATGAACAGTTAAGTCCAAAAACTTTTGTAGAGGCAGGCAGAAGTGGAAGCAATTTGAAAAATTAACTTGTCTCTGGACTTAATGTAATAATACTAGAAACTTTAAAGAATTGTTAAATCAAGGAATTATGATAAATGAAATGTGGTGACCAAATATATATGCTTTCTAACTTAAATGCTGACTGAAAAAAAAATAGCAAATAGAAGAATAGTGACATTGGGAAGGACCTGGGAAGTTGTTGCTTTATTTTAACAAATTTATGCACACATTATGTGTTAGTAGCAGGGTCTTGAAAAAAACTGTGAGTTTAACTCTCTCATACTACTACCTGTGAGATCTTGGATGGATTATATAACCTCTGAGTTTTCTCTATGAATGATTATAATGCTGCCTTACTTAATTCTAAGGGCTACTGTAAAGATAAAATAACAAAGACAATAGGATTAATTTTTTTTTTTTTTTGCAATTGAAAGCAGAGGCCTGAGGAAGTGTTCTTTTTAAGATTATTTTGTAGTTTATGACATAGACTTACAATTTTGGTTTTCGAAATCCTAGGGTCAATAAGAAACATATCTCAAAAGAGCTGAAGGTGTGGGCTGTAGGAATACTGGGGAAGGTGGTGAGAAAAGTTCTAGGTTGTCACTGTCATTCTGAGGGAAGACAGACATTCATTACTTCCCAGGAAGTCCCCTGGAAAAGTGTGAAAGAGGTGGAGGCATTCATCACGATGATGGGATTAGGCATTTTTCAGTACTGAAAAGAGAAAAATTGACTGGTAGGGAATTTTTTAGCTTGTTTATAAATATAGTTTCATTATGTGAAGATAACTAGTTTGTATTTCAAAATAGTTCTTTTTAAGAAAGCAACTCAGTATAAAATTTCATTTTATTTTATTTATTTTATTTTTTAAAATTTCATTTTAAAACTCTGGAAAATCTATCATCAAAACTCATTTATCAAATAAAGATCAATATTTGAATCACTGATATTTAGTGAAAATGGTATTTCTGAACCATTTTCCCTATTCAAATCTATACTGTGGTTGGAAGTAAATCTGGCTGTTATATGGTATCACATGATAAAATAACCCATGTAATTTAAAAAAACAAAAAGAACTTATATGCATGACCCCATAGACAAACAATGGTGTTGGGGTTGCCCGAGGGAATGGACTGGGTAGAGGTGGGTAAAGAGGGAAAAATTGGGAAAACTGTAATAGCATAATCAATAAAATATAATTAAAAATAAGTGTACAGTTCTGTTACATTAAATACATTCCCATTGTTATGTTGTGTAACCATCACCACCATCTATCTCCAGAACTTTTTCACCTTGTAAATTGAAACACTATACTCATTATACACTAACTCCCTATTCCCTTCTCCTTTAAGCCCTGGCAACCACCATTCAACTTTCTGTCTCTTTGAATTTGACTACTGTGGGTATCTCATGTAAATGAAATCATACAATATTTGGGTTTCTGTGACTACCTTATCTCACTTAGCATAATATCTTCAAGGTTCATCCATATTGTAGTATGTGTCAGAATTCCCTTTCTTTTAAAAGAACATAATATTCCATTGTATGTATATACCACTTTTTAAAAATCCTTATGTTCACTGATGGGTTGCTTCAACCTTTTGGATATTGTGAATATTACTGCTATGAATATGGATATATAAGTATCTGTATGAGTCCCTGCTTTTACTTTTTTAAATTTAATTTTATGGTTGTTGTATTACATTCATCCCATTTTCCCTCCCTTTTCTCCTCTTCCCCACCTACCTATTCCCCTCAAAAGTCAATCCCACTTGTTACTTTTTTTGATTAAATATCCAGAAGTAAAATTTCTGGAACATATGGCAATATTGAATATTTTGAGAAATCACCATACTGTTTTCATAGTGGCTGCACCATTTTACATTCCCACCAGAAATGCACAAGTGTTCCAGTTCTCCCAATCCTCACAAACACTTATTTTCTGTTTTGTCTTGTTCTTTTTTACATAGCCACCGTAAGGAATTTGAATATATAATATCAATAAACTTTAAATGAAATGAATGAAAACATAATTAAATAATATTCAGTGTTAAGAGCTTTTAAGACATAGAGCTTCTTATTCAAACTATTATGTGGAAGTTTACTTTCTAAAAGAGATAACAACATGGCCATTCTGTGTAAAGTGAGGATGGGGTGGCATAGCTCTGTCAATTACTCATGCATCCTACCCTGTTCCTCTCCCTTTGACAACCTAAAGGGGTACCCTAAAGCAGTCAACAGTATCAAATGTTTCCATATTTTCCCATTTCAAACCTACAAGTTTTCAGACTTGTAACTTCTACTTTGGTGACTAGTATTACCAATGTTTCATTCAGCAAAGTTAGTTTCAAAAGTTAAGGCAAAATTTTTAAAAAATCAGAGCTATAGTCAAAGCTGTTAAATATTCTGTGTAATCATGCAAGTGCCCTCACTATTCCTTAGTATCTCAAAGTACTTGGCAAATCCTTATTATCCCTTAATCCTCTCAAATTGACTTGAAAAGCATTGGCATAATTTAAAAACTAATTTTAACCTGATGAAGCTTTTACTGTCTTTGGATTTTAAATCTTAATAGGCTGGAATCTAAATTGCTTGAACATCCAGTTATTCTACATGCATGTTTTTCCAACAAATATGTAAGAGCCACTACTTTGTGGGCCCGCAATACCCCATTACTCTCCTAGTGTAATCAAAATTCATGAATACTATGAGTTTATGACTCAGTAAGACAGTGAAGGGGCAGTGTAATGGTTAAGAGTGTGGGCTATAATCAATGGAGCAGAATAGAGAGCCCAGAAATTAACCCAGGACTCTATGGTCAACTCATATTTGATAAAGGGGGAAGGAACATAAAATGAAGTAAAAACAGTCTCTTCAACAAATGGTGTTGGGAGAACTGGACAGCAACATGCAAAAAGATAAAATTAGACCACCAACTTACACCATACACCAGAATAAACTCAAGATGGATAAAGGATTTAAACATAAGCAGTGCCACCGTAAAGGTCCTGGAGAAAAATATAGGCAGTAAAATTTTGGATATCCTACCCAGAAATATGTTTACTGATATTTCACCAAGGACAAAGGAAATAAAAGAACAAATCAACAAATGGGACTATATCAAATTGAAAAGTTCCTGTTCAGCTAAAGAAAATTTCAGCAAAATTCAAAGGGAACCAACTGTATGGGAAAACATAATTGCCAATGATACCTCAGACAAGGGTCTGATCTCCAAAATATATAAAGAACTAATGTAACTCAACACCAGGGAGACAGACAGCCCAATTAAAAAATGGGCAAAGGACCTGAACAGATAACCCACTTAGGAAGATATACAAAGGGCTCAGAGGCATATGAAAGAATGCTCAACATCACTAGTCATCAGAGAGATGCAAATTAAAACCACAATAAGATACCACCTCACACCTGTCAGAATGGCAATCATCAGCAAATCAACAAATAACAAGTGTTGGCTAGGATGTGGGGCAAAGGGAACCCTGGTGCACTGTTGGTGGGAATGCAGGCTGGTGCAGCCACTGTGGAAAACAGTATGGGGTTTCCTCAAAAAACTTAAAATGGAATTGCCTTTTGATCCAGCAATTCCACTATTTGGACTATACCCAAAGAATCCTGAAACACCAATTCATAAGAACCTATGCACACCTATGTTCATAGCGGCAATGTTTACAATAACCAAGTGCTGGAAACAGCCTAAGTGCCCATCAATGGAGGATTGGATCAAAAAACTTTGGTACATTTACACAATGGAATACTATACAACAGAAAGAAAGAAGGAACTCCTACCCTTTGCAACAACATGGATGGAATTGGACAGTATTATGCTTAGTGAAATAAGCCAGTCAGTGAAGGACAAATATCATATGATCTCACCCATTACAGGACAATAATGAACAAAACTAACAACAAGCAAAACAGAATGAAATATATGAATACAGAAAACAGAACGAAATATATGAATACAGTGAATAGGCCTTCAGTGGTTAGGGGGAAGGGGGTTGGAGGGAGGGGGGAGAAAGAGGCAAGGAAGGGGAGCAGTTTAGACAAGAACCTAGTATAAAGGAACCATGGACATGGACAACAGGTGGGATTTACTTTGGGGGAAATGGGTGGGTGGGGAGGGGGACAGAGGGGAGCAAAAAGGGGATGGATGTAATACAACAACAATAAAATTGAAAAAAATAAAAGATGGAACACCCTAAAAAAAAAAAAATAGGAGAACTAGAGTTCCATATGAAATGAATTACAAGTGGACAGAAAGGTAATAGGAAAACTATTCATCACTGCCCAATAGACAGAAAAAGAGAAAAGACAAAATGATAACACAGTTGCTCAAAGATGTCAGTTTTTTCTTCTCTTTTTAAAAACTTCTTAACCCCAGTAGAAAAGAAATATCCAAATGTATGTTTACAAAGCCAAGGCATCAGAGTTGATAGCTTGCTTTCCTGAGAGTAGTCTGGAGGTCTCTAAGCTTCTTAATGAAGGTCACATCCTTACATTCAGCTTGGGGCCATACCTAGCAAGTAGTAATAAACATTGCCCAAGGGAGGTATCTAGTTGAACAACTGTGGAAGAACTCATGAGTTCTGGGAGACTCAGGAGTTCATGAATATTCAGATTAGGGAAGAGGTTATATATGAGCTGTAAGGGTCCATGGACAGCAAATTCAAGAAGAATTCACAACATTCATGATCAGAGTCAAATAGATCTCAAACTTCATGACTAAAGAGCTAGTTAAGGCCAATCCCCTTTCATAGATACCAGTTGAGTGAAAAACTAGACAACTAATGAGCCAATAGTGAATCTACCCCACTGCCATCAGATCCTTTAAGCACCAAATATACCCAGATACCCGTCTTAGAGGTAATTTGAAGGGGGTAAAGGGATGGTGATGTGAAAGCATGAGCAATAATTAGAAAGATGTAATTTACTTGGAAATAAAGCTAAAATGTAATCAATCAGAAAACTCATTTCTCTTTATCTTACTTAGTAGGATGGCCATCCAGGAGTAAAACTGAATATATTTCAGAAAATAAAGAAACTGAATTTTCTTTTCACTTTAAAAGAAAAGAAAAGAAATGGCTATTTCTATTAGATATAAGGAGAAATTGAGATCAATAGAGACATAATGTGGAAGTCAAAAATAACTGGCTCTGGCTGGTGGGGCTTAGTGGATTGACTGTTGGCCTAAGAACCAAAGGGTTTGATTCCCAATCAGGACACATGCAGGGCCAGGTCCCTAGTTGGGGCCATGTGAAAGGCTACCACATATTGATGTTTTTCTACCTCTCTTTCTGTCTCCCCCCCTGTCTCTCTCTAAAAATAAATAAATATTTTTTTTTAAAAAAAGAAAATAACTAAATGAGGAGTGAGAAAATACACACCTCAGTTCTCTAGCAGACATTAACTGGTTACATGGCTTTTACCATATATTTATCTGTTTATTCCTCTTTTGAAATGATGATAAAATCTGTGCATTGTATCTATTGGGGTTGTTGTGATAAAATACAGATAAAACACTTTGTAGATGTATATCCACTAAATAAATTCAAGGTATTCCTATTGACTTTCTCACAGCTGTATACTTCATCAGGGATGCAATTAGTATGGCAAACCAATGAATCTAGTGCTTTTCTACAATATTAAGATGTGGGAAAATAACACTAACATATATTATAAAGCATACTAGTAATCCATTTACCCCTGACATCTCACTGACAGCTATCATTCACTTTTGCTTTTATTGTCAGCACCACTTCTCTGATTTTAAACAAACTTGACAAATGTGACACTCTGGAGACAGAGAATAGAGCCACCAATAATGGGCATAATATATTAACAGTAGCATCTACAACATACATTATTTTAAAGAAATTCTTAAACATTAAATAAATATTCTGTTTAATTATATGACATTTTGACCATTATAAAAATATTACAAAGGGTTCAATTTTATTTCTGTATTTAGTTTGTAATAACTGGCACCAGAATTAAAAAAAGAAGTACTACTGAGTTATCAGGTGGAATTTCACTACATTCCTTTCTTTCTTCTCATGTCTCAAGGGAACTTTTTATACTTTTACTTTCCAACATTTTCAGCTTAAATTAGACAAATGGGTTATAGATCATACTGCTGCAGGAAATATCTTGCAAAGAACTGTGTGAGTATGTATTGTTAACTTTTTAGCTCATCTGGTCTTCCTGCGCTAACACTAGAAATGATCTGTAAAATATTTAACATCTTTAATGCTGAATTTTTGGTGATACCAGCATACTAAGCTTTAACAACAAAATATCCTCTACAAGAAAAACAAAAGAATATAAAATGAAGCATGTTTCAATATTCATTTTTCCTTTTTTTTTTTTTTTGTCACACTGTCACTAACAAATGGTTGTTATAGTTAGTTTCAGGAGTGTATCTATGTATTTATTTAGCCATTCGCTCATTCACTTTTTAACTTTTTATTTTGAAAAAAAATTAACTAGTAATTGTAAGCATAGTGCAGAGATATTCCATGGTTTCTTTACCTGCCTTGCTCCAGTGACAAAATCTAACAAAACCATAAGACTACTAGCTATACAGGAAATTGATATTTGTGGCAACACAAATTTTATTTGGATTTCAACAGTGTTTGTAGGCATCCTTTTTTTGGTGAAAAATTCTTTGAAATAACACGTGTAGATTTGTGTAACCACCATGACAATCAGGATACAGAATTGTTCTAGGATTATCAAAAAGTTCTCTCATGCTGTCCATTTATAGTTGCATATTCCTGGCAGTCCTAACCCCTGACAAAGACTGATCTGTCATCTATTATTATAATTTTGTTATTTTGAGTGTTATATAAATGGAATCATATACAGTGAAATCTTTAGTAATTGGGTTTTTAAAATTCAGCATAATGCTCTTGAGATCCATATATGTTGTACATATCAATATATGTTCCATTTTATTGCTCAGAATGTTCCATAGTAATCAATTTATCAGCTGTACAACACAGGCTATATCAAAACTTTTGGCTATCACAAATAATGCTGCTATAAGCCCTGGCTAGTAGCACAATGGATGAGGCACTGGCCTGAGAACCCAAAGGTCACTGGTTTGATTCCCCAGCCAGGGCAAGCCAGGTCTCCAGCCAGGTCCATAGCTGGAGGCAGGTAAAAGGCAAACATACATTGATGTTTTCTCCCTCTCTGCCTCTCTCCCTTCCCTTCTCTCTGGAAATAATAGGTAAAATCTTTTAAAAGATAACAAATAATGCTGCTATAAATATTTCTATAAAGAAAGTTGTGTGACATATATTTTTATTCATTTTGGGTAAGCACCTGGGAATGGAATTGCTGAGTCATTTGCTTAGTGTATGTTTAACTTTAAAAAACTGTCAATGTATTTTCCAGAGTGACTTGCCACTTTACATCCCCACCAGCAACATGTGAATGATCCACTTTTTCTATACACTAGCCAGAATTTTGTGTTGTTACTATTTCCTATTTTAGCCATTCTTTTAAGTGTGTCTGTAATTTGCTTATCTTACTTACTGTGTCTTTAATTTGAACTTCCTTAATGGCTAATGAAATTGAATGCCCTTTCATAAGCTTATTTCTCATCTATATATTCCTGTTGGTGTAATATTTGTTCTAGCCTTTTGACCATTTTCAAAATTGTATTTCTTGCTTTTTTACTATTAATTTTAGAGATTTTTTTTAATGCTCAGGATATAAGTCCTCTGTTGGGTAGGTGATTTGAAAATATTTTCTCTCAGTCTGTGGCTATCCTTTTCATTCCCTTAACTGGGTTTTCCACAGTGCAATGGTTTTGAGTTTTAATAAAATGTAACTTTCAAAATTTGCTTTTATATATACTGTTGGCATTGAATTTATGAACTCTTTGCCTAATCCTTACTCATGAAGGTTCTCTTCTATTTTTTCTCAAAGTTTTATAGTTTTAATCTATAAATCTAGAAGTATGATTTATTTTGAGTTAATTTTTATTTAATGTATGAGATTTAGGTGGAGCTGTTCCTTTTTTTTTTTTTTTTTAACTATGTATATCCAAGTATTGAAGAGACTGTCTATCCTTCCTTCTTTGTATTGCTTTCAAGACTCAATTTGCCATAATTATTTGGATCTATTCTGCACTTTATTCTGTTCCATTGATCTGTGTGTCTATCCATCTGCTAATATCACACTTCACTGATTTTGTATACAATGAGTCTTAAAATCAAGTAGTGTGATTCCTTCAACTTCATTCTTCTCTTCCAAATTATTGAATTTGTACGTATGCTACTTCATCTGCCCTTCCATATAAATTTTAAAGTCAACTTCTTTATATCTACAAAAAATCTTGTTGGAAATTTGATGAGGATTCTATTAAACCTGTAGATCAATTTGGGGAAAATCAACATTTTCAATATTTTGAGCCTTCTAATCCATGAACGCAGTGTGCATCTCCATTTATTTCAGACACATTGCTTTCTTCACCATTTTGTATTTTCCAGCATATAGATCATGTACACGATTTGTTAGACATGTATCAAAATGTTTCAGTTTGGAGATATTGGATATGTTATTGTATTTTAAATTTTAATTTCTGTTGCTTAAATTTGGTTTGTTCATTATTAGTATATAAAACTGTGGTATTAGATATACACTATGATTTTGTGAACAGGGGACTTAAAATGTTTTTCTCTTTTTTTTTAAATTTTTTTAAAAAATATTTTATTATTTTTAGAGAGAGGGGAAGGAAGAGAGGCAGAGAGGGAGAGAAACATCAATGTATGGTTGCCTTTCACCTGCCTCCAGCTACAGAGCTGGCTGGAGACCTGGCTTGCAACCTGAATATGTGCCCTGGCTGGGAATCGAACCAGCAACCTTTGGGTTCGCAGGCCGGCACCTTATCCACTATGCCACCAGCCAGGGCTTTGTTTTTCTCTTTTTTATACACTTCACAACTGAAACTTTTTTCCCCTTTAATTCTAAGGTTTCAAATCAGTAATAACATTAGATAAGGCTTTGCAGGTCTAACACTCTATTACTAAACTGGAAAATCTGTCTCTTCCTCTTTCATTTTGACCTGATTGTGACATCAAAGGTTATATCGGATGCTATCTGCAACCTGGACATCTCTGCCAAAAAGGATTTTTGAAGCAATAAAGTTGGGAGATAAGAACTTCATAATAAAAATAGACACAGAAGCCCTGGCTGGTGTGGCTCAGTGGATTGGCACTGGCCTGCAAACCCAAGAGTCACTAGTTCCATTCCCAATCAGGGCATATAACCAGGTTGCAAGCCAGGTCTTCAGCCAGGTCCATAGCTGGAGGCAGGTGAAAGGCAACCATACATTGATGTTTCTCTCCCTTTCTTCCTCCCTCCCTGCCCTTTTCTCTAAAATTAATGAATAAAACCTTAAAAAAAATAGACAAAAAGGCAAATCTTCCTCTGTCATGAAAAATATATCTATAAGTTTCTTTTTGAATATAAAAACATACTTTTTTTAAAAAAAACATACTTTCTATTTAACCAGTAGATAATATTATAACTATGAAAATACAAGACTTTTGTCAGATTTACCTTCTCTAAGATATTATACACCCAACAGCAGAAATTATAGTTCCTCATGTCTTCTTTGCACAGGAAATTTATGCTCATAGCTATCTCCTCCATACAACTAAAATTTCCACCATTTACCCACCCAAACTTTATTATCATAAGCCAGCCTTACCTGTTAGACATTTACATATTGCACATGGGGAGTGTGGTTCAAATGTATTGCATTTGTTTATGCTTGAGTTCTTTGTTGGAAGGTATCTTTTCCTTGGAGGGCATCAAAATCCTACAAGATAAATTTGGTATGTTGGTCCCAAAAGGTGCCCATGGATCACCAGCATTCTTTTCTTGAGAATTACTAGGTAACATTTTCTGTGTTTGGGGTTATTATCATTATACAAGATTAACAAGAGTATTTTTAATCTTAATTGAGGATATGTTTATTGAATTCAGAGAAAGAGTAGGGAAGAGTGAGAGCGAGCAAGCGAGCGAGCGAGAGAGAGAGAGAGAGAGAGAGAGAGAGAGAGAGAGAGAGAGAGAAATTGATCGGTTGCATCCAGGACCAAAGATGGAAATCTCAGTACCTTTTGTTTAACTTTTCTGTGCACTTAAAACTGCTGTAGGCCCTGTTTGGTGTGGCTTAGTGGATAAGGCGCCAGCCTGCAAACCCAAAGGTCACTGGTTTGATTCCCAGCCAGGGCACATGACCAGATTGCAAGCCCGGTCTCCAGCCAGATCCATAGCTGGAGGCAGGTGAAAGGCAACCATACATTAATGTTTTTCTCCCTTTCTGCCTCTCTCCCTTTCCCTCTCTCTGGAAATAATAAATAAAATCTTTTTTCAAAAAACACTGATGTAAAAATATTCTATTTAAAAATAAATAAATAGCACTTCCTGCTAATATTGACCTGCTACAAAATACAAATGATCACAGTCAAACATTCCTTAATGCGCAACAGTTAAATATGGCTTTGCTGTTTTTCTCCCTATATTTCAAGTCAAAATGATAAATTAGAATCCTTCTATGCTTTAGGTACCAGTCCTGCATCAACTGACACTAATAGCAAATTCTACAAAATACTCTTGAAACTGTACAATATCTGGCAGTGATAAGTACATTCAACTGACAGTAATACTCATCAACATTTGTATATTGAGTTTTATTTAGCCTACGCTCTTATGAAAGATAGCACATAAAATACTTTTTCATGTACTGTTTCTCTCTCAGTAAAGAAAAGGTGTTTTATTTTTTATTTTTTATTTTTTAAATTTTATTGTTGTTGTATTACATCCATCCCCTTATTACTCCCCTCTGTCCCCCTCCCCACCCACCCATTCCCCCCAAAGTCAATCCCACCTGTTGTCCATGTCCATGGTTCCTTTATACTAGGTTCTTGTCTAAGCTGCTCCCCTTTCTTGCCTCTGCCTCGCCCCTCCCCCTAACCCCTTTCCCTCTGCCAACTGAAGGCCCAGCAATTCCACTACTTGGACTATACCCAAAGAATCCTGAAACACCAATTCATAAGAACCTATGCACACCTATGTTCATAACAGCACTATTTACAATAGCCAAGTGCTGGAAACAGCCTAAGTGCCCATCAGTGGAGGATTGGATCAAAAAACTTTGGTACATTTACACAATGGAATTCTATATAGCAGAAAGAAAGAAGGAACTTGTACCCTTTGCAACAACATGGATGGAACTGGAGAATATTATGCTTAGTGAAATAAGCCAGTCAGTGAAGGACAAATATCATATGATCTCACCCATTATGGGACAATAATGAGCAAAACTAACAACAAGCA
>PVIW01014274.1:0-24098 GCA_004026585.1 Noctilio leporinus | reverse complement strand
TCTTTCAATTTGTTGATGTGGTGTATTACATTGATTGATTTACGAATGTTGTACCATCCTTGCATCCCTGGGATGAAGCCCACTTGATCATGGTGTATGATCTTTGTAATATACTGCTGAATCCGATTGGCCAATATTTTGTTGAGAATTTTAGCATCTATGTTCATCAGAGATATTGGTCTGTAGCTTTCTTTCTTAGTTGGATCTTGCTCTGGTTTTGGGATTAGAATAATATTGGCCTCATAGAATGAGTTTGAGAGTCTTCCCTCTTCCTGAAATTTTTGGTATAGTTTGAGGAGGATAGGAGTTAGTTCTTCTTTAAATGTTTGGTAAAATTCACCTGTGTAGCCATCTGGTCCAGGGCTTTTGTGCTTTGGGAGATTTTGGATGACTTCTTTAATTTCACTAGTTGTTATTGGCCTATTCAGGCTTTCTGCTTCTTCTGGGTTCAGTTTGGGTAGATTATACCTTTCCAGAAATGTGTCCATTTCATCCAGGTTGTCATATTTCTTGTCATAGAGTTGTTTGTAGTAATTTCTTACAATCTTTTGTATTTCTGAGGTATCAGTTGTGATTTCCCCTCTTTCAGTTCTGATTCTGTTTATTTGGGTCCTCTCTCTCTTCTTGATGAGTCTGGATAAGGGCTTGTCAATTTTGTTTATTTTTTCAAACAACCAGCTCCTGGACCCATTTGATTCTTCGAATTGTAGTTGGAATCTCTGAGTTATTTAGTTCTGCTCTGATCTTGATGATTTCCTTCCTTCTACTTCCTCTGGACTTTGTTTTTGTTGCTCCTCTAGTTCTTGCATCTTTGTGGTTAGGTCGTTTTTATAAACTTCCTGTAACCTTTTTTTGGAAGGCCTGTATTGCTCTAAATTTCCCCCTGAGAACTGCCTTTGCTATATCCCATAGGTTTTGGGCTGTTGTGTGTTCATTGTCATTTGTTTCCAGGGACGTTTTGATTTCATCTTTGATCTCATTGTTTACCCCTTCATTGCTTAAAAGCATGTTATTCAGTCTCCATGAGTTAGAGAATTTTTGGGTTTTTCCCTTGAATTTGGTGTCTAGTTTCAAGCCATTGTGATCTGAGAAGATGCTGTGCATGATTTCAATTTTCCTGTATTTGTGGAGGCTTGTCTTGTGACATACCATGTGGTCTATCTTGGAGAATGATCCATGTGCATTTGAGAAGAATGTGTATTGTGCTTCTTTGGGGTAAAAGACTCTGTATACATCAGTTAGGTCCATTTCCTCTAGAGTGTTGTTCAATGCCACAACATCTCTGGGGATTTTTTGTTTGGAAGATCTGTACATTATTGATAGTGGGATATTAAAATCCCCTACTATTAGTGTGTTGCTGTCTATGTCTTTCTTAAAATCTTCCAAGATTTTCCTTATATATTTCACAGCTCCTATGTTGGTTGCGTATATGTTTATCAGAGTTATTTCTTCTTGATTGATTGTTCCCTTAAATATTATGAAATGTCCATCTTTGTCCCTTTTTATGTCAAGAAGACTAAATCTGTTGGGAATGAAAATAGAGATTGTTTATTTTATTTTTCTTTTTTAGCTTAGGAGAAGTCTACTTATAACCAAGGAAATATAGGTAGGACCTGGAAAGGATAATTATGAGATGAGATTTTTTTTAGGGACAAGAAATGAATGAAAGACCAAACTAGAAAAAGCATGTGAAGGTAATTAATTAATTAGTTTATTGATTAATTAATTAATTGACTAGGCATTGTCATGGGAGTAGAAATATTTTTTCTAGTGTAACATTTAGAAAAATATGTATATGTGTAAATGTATTTATGCATGTGTTTGGTAATATTGCAATTGATATTACTTTGAAAGTAGCTTTTTAAACAAATTAATTAACCTAAGCATTTCAGAATAATGAAAAGAAAACTTTGTATTAATATTATTTGAGAAGCTAACACTTAGAAGGCAGTAATTAAATGGTGAATTGTCTGGATATGGACAAAAAAGAAAAGAAGTGCACATTGGTGGTTACAGAATAGACAGGGAGATTTAAGAATAATAGAGAAAATGCAGAAGCCAAATTATTTATATGCATGACACATGGACATGAACTAAGGGGGACATTTCCAGAGAGAATGGGCAGTATCAGGTGGAAGGGGCAAATGGAGAAAAATTTGGACAACTGGAATAGCAAAATCTATAAAATATATTAAAAGTTTTAACCTCATCTGAGGACTTTATTTTTTATTGCTTTTATTTTTATTTTTTTAATTTAATTTTATTGTTGTTGTATTATATCCATCCCATTTGTACTCCCCTCTGTCCCCTTCCCCACCTACCCACTACCCGACAAAGTCAATCCCACTTCTTGTCCATGTCCATGGTTCTTCCATACTATTTCCTTAACTAAACTTCTCCCCTTCTTTGCCTCCTCTTCCCTCCTCCCTGAACCACTTCCCTCTGCCCATTGAAGGCCTATTCATTGCATTCATGTATCTGGTTCTGTTTTGCTTGTTGTTTGTTTTGTTCATTATTCTCCTGTAATGTGTAAGATCATATGGCATTTGTCTTTCACTGATGGGCTTATTTCACTAAGCATAATACTCTCCAGTTCCATCCATGTTGTTGCAAAGGGTACGAGTTCCTTCTTTCTTTCTGCTGTGTAGTATTCCATTGTGTAAATGTATGAAAGTTTTTTGATCCAATCATCCACTGATGGGTGCTTAGGCTGTTTCCAGCACTTGGCTATTGTAAATAGTGCCACTATGAACATAGGGATACATAGGTTCTTATGAATTGGTGTTTCAGGATTCTTTGGGTATACTCTAGTAGTGGAATTGCTGGATCAAAAGGAAGTTCCATTTTCAGTTTTATAAGAAAACTCCAGACTGTTTTCCATAGTGGCTGCACCAGCCTGCATTCCCACCAACAGTGCACCAGGGTTCCCTTTGCCCCATATTCTCGCCAACACTTGTTTGTTGATTTGTTGATAATTGCCATTCTGACAGGTGTGAGGTGGTATCTTATTGTGGTTTATTTGCATCTCTCTGATGGCTAGTGATGTTGAGCATTCTTTCATATGCCTCTGGGCCTTTTGTACATCTCCCTCAGTGTGTTGTCTGTTCAGGTCCTTTGCCCATTTTTTAATAGGGCTGTCTGTCTCCCTGATGTCGAGTCTGATTACTACTTTATACATTTTGAATATCAAACCCTTGTCTGAGGTATCATTGGCAAATATGTTTTCCATACAGTTGGTTCCCTTTGAATTTTGCTGGTGTTTTGTTTAGCTGAACAGACACTTTTCAATTTGATGTAGTCCCATTTGTTCATTTGTTCTTTGATTTCCTTTGCCCTTGGAGAAGTATCAGTAAATATATTTCTGTGTAGGATATCTAAAATTTTACTGCCTATATTTTTCTCCAGGACCTTTATGGTGGCACTGCTTATGTTTAAGTCTTTTATCCATCTTGAATTTATTCTGGTGTATAGTGTAAGTTGGTGGTCTAGTTTTATTTTTTGTGTGTGTTTCTGTCCAGTTCTCCCAGAACCACTTGTTGAAGTGACTGTTTTTACTCCATTTTATGTTCTTTCCCCCTTTGTCAAATATTAATTAACCATCAAGTCCTGGGTTTATTTCTGGGCTCTCTATTCTGTTCCATTGATTTATATGTCTATTCTTATGCTCGTACCAGATAGTTTTGATGACAGTAGCCTTGTAGTACAGATTGATGTCTGGTATTGTGATTCCTCCTACCTTGTTCTTCTTTCTGAAGATGGCTGAGGCTATTCATGGGTGTTTTTGGCTCCATATAAATTTTGAAGTACTTATTCTATCTCTGTGAAGTATGTCATTGGTATTTTAATTGGGGTTGCATTAGATCTATAGATTGCTTTAGGTAGTATGGACTTTTTAATGATGTTAATTCTTCCCATCCATGAACATGGTAAATGCTTCCTTTTATTTGTATCTTCCTTCATTTCTTTCTTCAGTGTTCTGTAGTTTTCCAAGTATAGGTCTCTTACCTCCTTGATTAAGTTTATTCCTAAGTACTTAATTTTTTTGTTGTTGCTATGATAACTGGGATTTGTTTTCTAGCTTCTATCTCTGATGTTTCATTATTGGAATAGAAAAATGCATTTGACTTCTGGATATTGATTTTGTATCCAGCCATTTTGCTGAATTTGCTCATTAGGTCATGTAAGTTTTTGGTGGAACCTGTTGGGTTTTGTATACAAACTATCATATCATATGCAAATAATGACAGTTTGACTTCCTCCTTTCCAATTTGGATATCTTTGATTCCTTTTCCTTCCCTGATTGCTACGGCTAGAACTTCCATAATGATGTTGAACATAAGTGGAGAAGGTGGACAGCCTTTCTTGTTCCTGATCTTATGGGGAAAACCTTTAGTTTTTGTTCATTGAGTATGATGTTGGCTTCAAATTTCTCATAGATGGCCTTTATGATGTTGAGGTATACTCCCTCTATTCCCATTTTGCTGAGTGTTTTTAACATAAGTGGTTGCTGTACTTTATCAAATGCTTTCTCAGCATCTATTGATATGGTTATTATTATTATTATTATTATTATTATTTTGCTTTTAGAGAGAGAGGAAGGGAGAGACAGAAACATTGATGTGAGAAAGAAGCATGGATTGGGTGGCTGCTGTATACATCTGGACCAGGGATAGGTATCCATACAGGAATGTACGCATCGGTCAGGGGATTTTACATGCCTGCTTCTGGACCAGGGATCAAACCCCCAACCTAGTGTCGGGACCCCCTGAGTCAAGGCATGGCCGGACTCAGGGCTTCGAGGCAGGCTGATGGCCAAAAGGTCAACAGCTTGGCTGAGAAGAGTTCCAATGATTACAAAGTTCCACATCATGTTTAGAAGACAAGCTGACCTTCAGCAAGAGTAAATAGCATGCAAACCCAAAGGTTGCTGGTTCGATTCCCAGCCAGGGCACATTAATGAGGTTGCAAGCCAGGTCTCCAGCCAGTTCCATAGCTGGAGGCAGGTGAAAGGCAACCATACATTGATGTCTCTCTCCCTCTCTGCCACTCTCCCTTCCCCTCTCTCTAAAAATAATAATAAATAAAATGTTTAAAAAAAAAAAAGAGTAAATAGCAGCTGTGTAGTGAAAGACATAATATAAGTAGTATGCTTCAAAAGTGATAATAATTAGTTACTAAGAAATAAGCAAATGTCTTGTGGGAAAAAGTACTTTCAGCCAAAATAGTTTCACTAGGAGATAGGTTTGAATGCTTTAAAAACCTATATAAGTTTTGTGTGAACAATAAAGTGGTGCTGTCACCATGAGTGGCAGTCCTCCTGACCCCAACTTTTTTGTGTCTGTCTTTTCATTAAGAATCGTACCCTGTCTATCATTCCTCTGGCCCGGCAGGACCGTGGCAACCTAGGTATGTGTCCTGACTCGACTCAAACTTTTCATTTATGGGATGACAGTCTAACCCACTAAGCCACATTAACCAGGGCATGTGTGGGAACTTTTAAGAGTGTCTGAAGTGTGATTTATGTATGTGTGAGATGTCCTTGTTTATTCATGAGTGTTCAGTGTGTGTATGAGTAGTCAAGTATCTGTATTTATGTCTGGTTTGAGAGTATGAGTATACCTGTGGACATGTGTCTATCTAGATTTGAGCATGTCTGAGTATGTTTTGTGAACATGTGTGTGAATACTTCATGTCTAGGTATGTTGAATGAACACCTGAAAGTGAATGTGTGAGTGTATATCTTTGGGCCTGGGTGTCAATGTCTCTCTAACATGTGTGGTGTATCCACGAGAGCATGTGTGAGTGAATGTGGGTTTACGTGACCAGCTCTCTTTCTGTGTGTGTCTCTGGGTCTGGGTGTCCTTGTTTGTGAGTTGGTGTGTGTATGACTTGTATTGTAAGTGTATTGTCTTGGGCAAGTCTCATGTCAGCACCACCCAAGATCACTGGTGGGTGGAGAGACCATATGCCTGACAGCCTCAGCAGCCCCATACTGCCAATCCCTTTGCCCCACTCTCCAGGAAGGGCTGGAGCCCTTTGTCTTGATGCTGTCACCAAAATCCAGTAATCAGGGATGGGATTGGAAAACAGCACAAAGGAGCCCTTGAGCCCAAGTCCTCACCTGCTTCTCTCCTAGTGCCTCATCTCTTGCTGTCACCAGGGCCACTGACTTGGGTTAATTGATTGCAGGGAAAAACCCATTAAGTGCCTGTTGTTCTCAGTCATCTGTTATTAGTTTTGTCCCTGGGCTGATGACTCATCCTCTTCTTCACATAATTGAAGAAAATTTTTCTGTTACCGCCTGTCTCTGATCTGCTAGCCCCTTGCTCTTTCACCTGTTGTAGTCACATGGTTTCTGGTTTCTTTTCCTTCTCCTTAAGAAGCTGACCTAATTTCCACCCTTTGTCATTTTCTCCTAAACTTGGAGTCAGCTTGCTCTGACTTGGCTTCACCAAACCATTTGGAGAGATGGTCCTGAGAAGGGCTGCTCTCCCTTTTGGGGCAGAGTCTGGGCCAGTTAGCCCATGGTCCTGAGGAAGGACAGAGCCCAAAGGGCTATCTTCAGACTGTGCACCTGGGTGATTGATTGTGCAGCCTGGGTGATTGATTGTGCAGCCTCTGAACCCCTGAGTCTTTGCCTGAGTTTGACAGTCACGGGGTGACAGATTGAGAGCTTTAGGCATAGTGCTGCCACAGTGGCTCCCATGGGGGATTTCTGCTCTGATCTTGGCTTTCTGATGAACATAGTGAACAAAAGCACTTTGTCTTTCTCCCCATAGCTGGATCCTCCCGGGGGTACTTAGGCCCTTAGCAGCCCCAAGGCATGACCCAGTCCGAGGCTTCCTGCCACGGACCTGAAGTTGGCCGGTTGGCTTCTCTGGCACTCTGATACACCCACTGACTCCTCCCACCCCTCACATCAGCCTCTCAGCCTTTTCATTCCCTATGATGACTCTGTCCCCAACCTAGGACTCACTATATCCTGCAATGTAGTCAATGCCCAGTCTGTCTCAGATTACCTCCCTGCAAGGAGCATGGACCAGGCTTCGCCCTAGCTGGGTCTGGACACTGGAGAATCTGTGAGGGCCATGAGAGGATTGGATTTTTGCTCAGTGCCTTGTACCTGGAAATCAGGTAAAGCCATAGTGTGCATGGCCTCACCTGCTCCAAGAGACATGCAGGGATGACCCAGATACCCTGATTCCTGATTCCAAGGGACAGAGCTATAGAGAACTCAGGCCACACCCTGATGCTGGTTCCCAAGGAGGTCCTGGTAGGTTAGACCCTAGGGTAGCAGCTTTCCTGGTATTTAATTCAGCTTCTCCCTACCTCCCTGATGCCCTGGACCCTCTGCCTTCTGGACCTTAGACCATTATTGTCACAGGCCCTGTCTTTAGGACTTATATATACCCTTGCCTCTTCCCAATCCTGTGTCCCTCACACTGTCAGAATAATGCTTTCAACACATGGAGGGCATCAACTGTAAAGGGGAGCAACTCTGGCCATGTTTACTACCAATTACATCCCTCTGGTGCCCCTGAACTTGGACACTCTCAGAGGGGGCATTTTGGGCCTTCCAGTCCTGCCTTTCTGTACTCCTGGACATAGGGCAGCCAGGGCCAATCTGGGAGCCAGCCTGTACCCAGTCAGGTTCAGCTTTCTTAGAGCAGTGATGCCTACATTCTACTAGTTCCTCCAGTCCATGCACCTCACCTAGAGTGGCCAGGCCAAGGTATGTGAGGAACCCTTCTCAGGTCTCTAGCCTGTCCCTGGCATCACCCATGGTGGTCATAGAGCCTCCCTCAGGGCTTCTGGAGATAGGCTGGAGTGGACAGAGTGGTCCTTACTCTTTCCCCATCATCAGGTCACTCTGATGCCACTGTCATATACCAAACACTTGAGCTGAGTTACAGGGGTTCTACTGTGGCCACCTCCACAATGCCTTCGAGCCCTCATACCTGGGATATCTGTGCTTCCAATTGCTCTGCACCCCCATCCCCCACCCCCACCCCCTACAATGAGCTTCTATTGAGAGCCACTTCATTTTGGCCATATGTCAGCCTCTGATTAGAGAGGCCAAGTGACATCATGCTTCAGCTTGACAGCCCAGGTCAAATAACCAGTTGGTTCATCTTGGCTCATGATTCACCTCCCTGATCCTCAGCTCCATTATCTATAAAATGAGATGACAATAATAATAGTTTCTACCTCATCAGGTTGTGAAATCAGATTAAATGAGTTAATAATTATAAACCACTTGCAAGAAGAGTGCCAGCACATGGTAAACCTACAGGCATGGTTCCTCTGTCCCACACCGCATTCTCAGCAGGTACCATCACATGTAAATTCCCTCCATGGCCTCCAGTAACCCCTATTTCCTGCCCTAAACTTAAAGCAGAGAGGCAGGCTGCTCCCCTCAGTCATGGTCAGTCTGCAGATTCACTTAGTCTCCTGTGTAGAGTGAGTTTTATTTTTAAAATTTTATTGTGGTATGAGTCTTGTATAGTAAGGTCATTTTATACAATATCAATATCAATATCTATCTATCTATCTACCTATCTATCTATCTATCTCTCTATCCATTTAGGGAATTACACCCAGATCAATATATCCGCTCAGACTACTTGCACCTCAGGAGGGTCCTGGGAAAATGCCTGCCATTAGCCAGCCTGCTCTGACCAAGAGGCATTCTGGTGTAGGGACTCAGGCTGTTTTTACTAAACATCCCATTTTAAGTCCCGCTTCTAGGGTTGGTATAACAATTATTTGCTTTGTGTTGTTGTTATACAATAATTCAATGTATGAAGACACTGTAGCATATTAAACATTTTAAATTATTTAAATTTAAATAACATTTAAATTGAGTTGACCACAATTCAGCAGATTTCACATAAAAATACAGATATCTGACTTCTATTGAAATACTAGGAACTTGGGCAGCATTGGGTCAGTGTTTCCATGTGGTAGTTCACAATGATGTTCAGAAGGGCTGCCACCCTGCTGAATCACAGTTTATACCACTCTTTACTGTGGGCTACACCTAGGACATTTCCCCCAAGTGCATAGCCAGCCTGGCACATCTGGGCATCTGGGCTATGACCCATGGAAGGTCTGGAAGGGACTACCTCATCTTCACATCTATCTTCTCCAGTGTGGTCCCTTGATCCATCAGTTGATTACAAAAATAGCCCCAAATTAGTCCCTTTCTTGTACATATGTCTTTTCAGAGTAGGACTCTGGTTTCTCCAGTCCTGCTGAAATCTGCTTCTCCACCTCTGGAACGGAGGCTTGGCCATGTGATTGGTTTGGCTATTGGAACATTATCAAATATAATGCTGGCAGAAGTTGGAAACACACCATGTGCTGGAGCTTTCTATTTCTTGCTACACTTAAACCTGAAATCGTCATGGAGACAAGTCTGGGTAACCTGTAGCTGGAGGGTAAAAAGCCACATAGAGAACTAAGGTACCAAGGCCAGGAGAACTGCCAACCTCCAGACACAGCTATGTGCCATTCTAGAACCTGATGTTAACCACCAATATTTGGGAGAGCCTGGCAGATCAGGGTCAGACCAGCACCACACCAGCTGACCCAGGATGTGATGCTAAATGAAAAATGGTTATTGGAGATTCCAAGATGGCTGCAAAATAGATGGAAGCTGCATCTACTTGCTTCTGGCCCCAAGTAGGATTTCCAAGTAAATTGCAGAACAAGTAACCTGAACAACTGACTGAAAGCTAGCTGATATAAAATATTATAAGCAAGGAGTACAGAGAAAGTTACACAGAGGCTGGTAAGAATGGTTGAGACAGGAGGGAGAAAGCTTCTGCATGCAGGTGTGGCGGCAGCTAAGAAGGCAAAGACATTGTAGCTGCAGACCTTCTTCCATCTAAGAGGTCTTAACCTGTGCAGGGATCCCCAACCCAGATCTATGAAGATGGAAAGAAGATTCTGTCTAGCATTTGGTGGTGAGAACAGTAGCCTTGATCTGCAGGCTGGGCCAGCATGATCCCCAATATCATTTTTTTGATTAGCCCTAAGTCTGGGGCAGCTGAGCTTGCTCCTGCAAAGGGAATGGCTGTCTGTACCCAATCTGAACCTGCAGCAAACCTCCCTGAGGGAATTAGGATTGGAAATTCTGGCAGAGACTGAGGGATCTGGCTTTGAAGCAGGGCTTCTTTTCCCTATTTGAATTCTTTACTAAATTTGTGATGCCCAAGTAGAGAATCCACTAGCTCTGTCTCAACTAGCCTGGACTTATTCTACAGTCTCTGATCAAAAGGCTCAGAGGAAGACCAGGCAACCTCATGGGGAGGCAGAGTGGCTGAAAAAGGGAGGCAAAACTGAGGGAGCTCTAAAAAGGAGGAAGCTGCCCCTTTTATAGAGATTGGCCCCTCACACACATGTGCAAGTTTAGTGGACACAGACACAAACAGTGAACAGCATGGGAACTATAGACAGGTAGCCTAAGGCCAGTTATACATGATGTCTAACAGCAACCTTTACCCAAACCCCACTCAAGTGGACCCAGAACCACATCCAGGGTGAGCTTTGGACCACATTAGAGATTGCCCCAACCAGCCACATAGCTAGTGCACCCAAAGTGGGATTCTCCTGCAGGCACCAGACCCTGCTGGGAACAACCCTATCTCTAGGGCAGCCCCTGCATAGTGTCTCATATATAACGACCAAGTGTTACCCTTGCAGTCTCCCAACCTGAAGGGTTAATTCTACTCACCTAAGGGCCAATGACATTCAAGATTCAACTACAACAAAGGGTGTACATAACTCACAAGAAACACTCCTGGAGCATGAAGCTCAGGTGATCTGGAAGATTGTGCCACTGAGCCCAACAAGACACCTTAATCATAAGACCTTTAAAACAAGTTTGGGAGACATAGCAGATCTACTGAACATAACTGGATTCATCAATACATTAAAAAATGTCATACACCATGACCAAGTAGAATTTATTCCAAGGATGCAGTACTTTCAAATTAATAAATGTGATACTTCACATACACAAAATGAAACATAAATATCACATGATCATATCAATAAATACAGAAAAAGTATTTGATAAAATCAAGCAGCTATTTATGATGAAAACCCTCAGAAAAGTGGGAATAGAGAGATTATAACTCAATGTAATAAAGGGCATATATGAAAAGCCTACAGCCAACATCATACTTAATTGGCAAAAACTAAAAGTGTTTCCCTTAAGATTAGGAACAAGGCAGGAATGTCTGCTTTTACTAGTCTTATTCAACATAAGCCCAGTCCTAGCCACAGCACTCAGGCAAGAAAAAGAAACAAAATGCAGCCAAATTGGAAAGAAGAAAGTAAAACTGCCATTATTCACAGATGGCATGATACTATAAATAGAAAACCCAAAGGACTCCACCAGGAAACTACTAGACCCAATAAGTAAATTCAGCAAAATAGCAGGACAAAAATTAATGTTCAGAAATTGATGGCATGTTTATACACCAATAACGAACTATCAGAAGGAGGAACTAAGAAAACAATTTCATTTACTATAGCAAAAACTAAAATAAGGTATGTGGGAATAAATGTAACCAAGGAGGTAAAAGACCTGTACTCAGAAAACTATAGGACACTGAAGAAGGAAATTGAGGAAGATATAAATAAATGGAAGCATATATCATGTTCATGGACTAAGAAATAACTTCATTAAAATGTCTATACTACCCAAAGTAATATATAGATTCAATGCAATTCTTATGAAAATGCCAATGGCATATTTCACAGATCTAGAACAAATTTAAAAAATGTTTATATGGAACCAAAAATAGAGCCCAAATAGTCATAGCAATCTTGATAAAGAAGAAGAAAGTTGGAAGGATCACAATACCTGATAGCAAACTATATTACAAGACCACTGTAATCAAAACATCCTGGTACTGGCATAATAACAGGCATATAGGTCAATAAAACAGAACAGAGAGCCAAGAAATAAATCCATACCTTTATAATCATTAATATTTGAAAAGGAGGGAAGAGCATAAATGGGGTAAAGACAGTCTGTTTAATAAATAGTGTTGGGAAAACTAGACAGGTAGATACAAAAAATGAAACTAGACCACTACATCGTCCATACAGGAGAATAAACTGAAAATGGACAAAAGACTTAAACATAAGCTGTGACACCATAAAAGTCCTAGAGAAAAACATAGGCAGTAAAATTTCAGATATCTCATGCAGCAGTATTTTTATCTTTATATCTCCTAGGGTAAAGGAAGTAAAGGAAAGAAATTATATATGTAATATATATTTTATATAATATATATATATATAATATATGTAAAGAACTCATCTGACAACACCAGGAAGATAAACAATCCAATTGAAAAATGGGCAAAGGACCTAAATAGATGCTTCTTCAAAGAGGATATAGGGATGACCCATAGACATATGAAAAGATGCCCAACATCACTATCAGAGATGAAAATTAAAACCATAATGAAATGGATGGGTGGGGAGGGGGACAGAGGGGAGCAAAAAGGGGATGGATGTAATACAACAACAATAAAATTAAAAAAAAAAAAACCGTAATGAGATATCACCTCACACCTCTTAGAATGGCTACCATTAAGAAATCAACAAACAACAACTGCTGGCAAGGATGTGAAGAAAAGTGAAGCCTAGTGCCCAGTTGGTGAGAATGCAGACTGCTGGTGCAGTCACTGTGGAAAACAGTATGGGGTTTCCTCAAAAAATTAAGTGAAACTGTCTTTTGACCCAATAATCCCACTTCTGGAAATATACCCTAAAAATCCTGAAACACCAATTTGCAAAACAGATGCATTCTTATGTTCATAGCAGTGCTATTTACAATAGCCCAGATTTGGAAATAGTCCAGATGCCTATCAGTAGATGACTGGGTGAAAAAGCTGTGGTCCATTTACACAATGGGATACTATGAGACAGTAAAGAAGGAGCTCTTACCTTCTGGGACAGCATGGATGGACCTGGAGATTATTATGCTAGGTGAAATAAGCCAGTCAGTGAGACAAATACCATCTGATCGTACTTATATGTGGAATCTAATGAACAAAATAAACTAATTAAGAAAATAGAAATGGAGGCATGGATACCTGGAATAAACTGACAGCTGTCAGGGGAGAGGGGGAAGGAGGAACTGGATTAAAGAAGATGAAGGGATTAGCCAAAGAACATATGGGGGGAATTCAAAAACACCTGGAATTTATTTATTAAAATTTGTGTTTCTATTTATATGTTTAAACTTCAGTCACCTTCAAAGTACTATCAAATTGATGCAATATACATACTGCGATGTTTTTTCCACTGCTCAAAATAATTTTTGAACCCTTGATGCCTTTTAGTGCTCCTGCCAGTTTTTGTTTCACCTCTTCCATATTGGCAGACTTTTTGCTTTGAGGACTTTTTTCATCCTGATTAACAAAGAAAAATTGTCCGGGGTAAGATTAGGTGAATATAGAGGGTGGAACACAGGGGTCAGGCTGTTTTTGGTCAAAAACTGCTGAACATTCAGCACAGGGTGGGCAGGTGTGCTGTAAATCACCCATTTCGAAGTGGGCGCACACATTGAAAAAGTCTTAAAAAATATTCACTGAAGCCAAGTGCAGCTTCTCAAAGCAATGTCAGCTGGTACACTGATACAGATGGGTTTCCACCACTCATCTAGCAGGGGAAGCCTGTAGTATAAGGGGCCCACTCTTCAGAAGATCATTCCTTTTTGTGTGTGTGTCCCCCTGCTACCTTATATATGCTTAGCCCATAGACACAGATAGCAGTGTGGGGATGGCCTGAAGAAAGGTGGCTAGGGGCGGGGGTGAGAGCTGGGTGGAGATGGGCAAAACCAGAAAAATGAGGACAATTGTAACATTGTAAAGAAAAAAAATCAAGTTAAAAAATGGTTATATTGGATGTAATACAACAACAATAAAATTTAAAAAAAAAAGAAAAAAAAATGGTTATTGGTTTAAGCCTTGGAGTTGTAGGATGGTTTGTTATGTAGCAAAAGCTAATTGATACATTGTATTTGTGCCTTGAAGCAGGCAGTGCCTGGAGGAGTCTCTGCTCCTTCTGATAAGGCAAGTGCCCCCCACCTTTTTTTCTGAATATTGCTCTCATGGAACTATCCAGCAGCCCTGCCCCCATGCCTCACTGAAGTCCAGCCTGTTCAGGGGTCCTGAATCCTCTGGTTTTATAGAAAGGTCTCTGCTGACCAATAGTGGGCCACAGGAGGGTACCCAGGAAATGCATGCTGAATTCTCTGATATCTCTCATACTTGCTATCGATACTCAGTATCCCACCAAAGGTTCTCCCCAGGAAGCCCACCCACCTTCCGACTCAAGCCCTGCTAGGCTTATCTGATCCAGTGCTAGCATTAAACACAGCAGCCACACACACTCCACAGCACCTGGCTTGCTGTGAGCACACAGCTCCCTATCTAAGCTGGCCTGGCTACCAGATGCCCTGGGAGGTGGGATCTCCAGACTCTTACTTACCTGGGCCCTCTGTTTGACTTGAGACAAGGGGCACCTTGCTAAATATTAAGTAAACCTGTGGTTTGAACACTGCCAAATTAGAACAGACTCTGTGGGTGTCCAATATCATCCTGTTCATGTTTTTAGCTCCTCTATGTCACAGCATATGCACATGTATGCATACACATATGGCCATGGGGCCATAGCAGACTGTATAACTCTCACTTTGCTGTACACCTGCCCTCCAGGTAGGGAAAGTGTACTTGGGGAGTTTGGACCAGCTACCCTATGAGATGCTCTGGCTAACTGGCTAAGTTGTCTTTGGCACTTCCTTCCTTTACTGCGACAGAGTATCTTGGTGTTGGTTTCTGGCCTCAGTTTACACATCTCTACAATGGGTATCCCAGCTCAACGTCTTCATCTCAGTTCATGGGGCTGACTGTAGTATCCTGGACCTCAAAGGACCAGAACTGTGCGCATGAGTGGTGAGGATCCTAGAGAGATGGGACAGTAATGAATAATGCTTTCCCTACTTGCAACTCTGAGAAGCACTGAGGAGAGAAAGATGTGGCCATGTGTTGTTCTCACTTACTCTGTATCAGCTTAAGGTTTTTGCATGTACCCTAATCCCTTCCTGCATCCTTTCCTCCTGCCTCATTCAGATGATGCCTAAGATCCAGAGGCTTTAAAAGTGGAAAAACCTTCCCTGGCCCAGAGGAAGTCAGATGTTTTCCTGGGACTTTCACAGGAACACTTCCCTCACTGAGGTTGTGCTGAGCAGAGGTGCAATCTGACAATTACTTCTGTAATGGTTTAACGAGTGTTTATTTTGCACTAGACCATTAGGTCTGTGAGGGCTGGGCTGTTTGCTTCTGCTCACCAGTGTCCCTAGAACCTGGCAAGTGCCTGTCACCAGTAGGCACCCAGCAAATATCTGCTAGATGGATAGACTATTACATGAGGGCTTCTGGGCTGGGAAAGAACCGAAAAGAGCTCCTTCAATTCACAACCCTACCTCATCTCTTTCTGAGGATACTCTAGCCCTGCTATAATTGCTAGGCTGCACCAGGGGCAGGAATTGTCAGCAAACTGAAAGGGAGCTCTTAGTGAATGACAGGTGCTTCTTAGCTCCAGGCGCACTCGGGGCCCAGATTGAATTGGCTGTTCAGCAGCTCTGTTTCTTGGGCTAATTGGGGTGGGGGTGGGGGAGCCAGAGTGAGGGAAGCTCTATTCTGGGCTCAGATCAGCCTGTTCCAGCAGCCCTGTTTCCTTGGTTAATTGGGGAAGGGCTGAGGAAACCAGAGTCAGAAAAGCTCTACTCTGGGCCCATATCAAAGACACTCAGGGCTCACTTATCTGTGACAATGCTGAGACAATTCTGTGTGTGTGTGTGTGTGAGAGAGAGAGAGAGAGAGAGAGAGAGAGAGAGAGAGACAGAGAGAGACAGAGAGAGGGAGACAGAGAGAGAGAGAAGGAGAGAGAGAGAGAGAGGGAGGGAGGAAGAGAGAGTAAGAGAGAGAGAGCTAGCAGGAGGGATTTTTGAGGAATGCAGAGATGGAGAGATGGTTTATGTGTGCATGTGGTACAGATGTGTGTCTGGGTCTGCCTAGGCTTGTACTGAGTTTTATATGTACACTTGCGTGTGTGTGTATGCTCTTGTATCTTTGTGTAAATGAGTACATTTTTGTCCTGTGTGTATGTGTTTGTGTCTGAATATTTATGTCTCTGAGTACATGCTTTTATGATATACTATACTCATATACTTATTTCTGTGTATATATTTATTGCTCTGGCTGGTGTTTGTGCCCAGTGTTTATATCTATGTGTATGTGTTTATGGTCTAAATGTGTGTGTGTGTGTGTGTGTGTGTGTGTGTGTCTGTGAAAGAGAGGGAGGAGGGCATTTAATGAGAAGTGAAGTTGTGTGTGTATATATTTGAAACTATATGCATGAGTGAGGTGGACTTAGTGAGCAATGATTGATGTGTGTGTCTGTGTGCATGTATGTTTGGTTGTGTGTGCATGTGCATGAGTGCACAAGAGTAAACCCATGTTTACCCTTGGTGCAGAGGGTGGTGGATGAGAAGGCCATCACTTTCATTTTGGTGGGCGTGGCTACAGCTCTCACCCCTGCAGCTCCATCAGCTTTCCTCCACCCCAGATCATCTGAGGTGGGACAGCCCACAGAGGTCATGGCCTTCTGACTACCCAACCCCTCCTCTGAATTCCTGCTTTATGCAGCCCCCTGACAGGCCTGGAGCCCCATGCCCACGTTGTGAGCCCACACACAGCTTCTGCAGATTCTATTAGACTGGATAGTGAGGATCCTTCTTAGAACCCTAATGCCACGGTGGGTCTTCCCATTGAGACTTCCTGGCAAGTCCCTCACTTCAGTCCTCATGCCCATCAAGGGGCTTACAAGACCTTGGTTTTGCTTGGTTTTGACACGGTGATCATGTCATAGGACATGGCCACTTTGTGAATGAAAGGATGCAGTGTGATAGTCACATGGAACAATAAGCACCAACCAGGACTGTTCCAGGCAACTCAGGCAACAGCAACCTGCTTCACTATGCCCACTCTGCAAGTTCCATCTCTGCCTCTCTGAGGCAGCCATGTGACTCTGCTCTCCTGTGGCTGAGGGGGTGGAGGATGCACCATTCCTTCACACCACACTCACTCTGTGAGCACGTGCTCTGCACTGTGTACAAAGCTAGGCATCGAGGAAACCAGGAAACATACCTGCTCTTGTCCCTGCCATGCTGGAGCTTATGTTCTAATGGGGGTGCAGGGTTAAGGGGCAGAAGGCAGAGACAGGAAACAAATAGCGACACAGACAAATGTGAAATTCACCATAGGGGATACCATCAAAGGAATACACAACCATAGGTGCCAAGAGGATTTCTGGAAGTGCTCTGAAGCCAAAAGGAGAGCAGGCAGCATGTGCAAAGCCCCCTGGGTATGTACCTGCACAGGTCCTGTGCCTGGTGAGGAAACATGAGCCTGGGGAAGAAGGTGGGGTGTTGGAGTGGAGAGGGTATGATGTTCTGAAAACTTTGGTTTTCAGGGTGGGCCTTCTTTCTCCTCTGGCTCAATTGAAAAAGGAAATGTTGTGAGGTTGGGAGGCCAAGGGGGCAAATGCAGGGGCCTGGCATGACCAGGAGGCAAGGGCAATGCTGAGACTGGAGGGAAGCAGGAGTGGGTGGAAAGAGGGACAACTCTTCTTTTCAGGAAAGTGCCTGGACTTTTGGCTCATCACGTAGGGCCCAGCCACACTGGCTATTTGGAACATCCCAGGGTCTACTTTGGAAATAGATGAGCTGGGGCCTGTCTGGGATGGGCAAGAAATGACCCTGGTTCAGAGGGACGGAGAGGACTTATCATAAGCTGCCAGAGTCCAGGCGATGTTGTCAAAGAGAATCAAACTTTGTAGTGTTTCTCTGGATGTCCTTTGTATTTCCATTGCCAAAAGCATCATGGGTGAGTAAGAGGGAGTTTTTGCTTCCCCAGGACAACCCCACAGGCATTGTAAGGGCAGTGCAATGGGCATTTCCTCCCCAGTCTGCGTGCTGGGCTCTATGCTCCATAGAGGAGAGGGGCAGCAAAGTTTCAGGGACCATGCCAGGAGGAGTACAACGCATCAGGAAGGCCAGGCCTTCCTTCCTTGAAGAGCTGGCCAGAATGTGTTGAATGTCATAGCTGGGGCCCATCACAGCCTCAGTCATCTGGAACATTCATGTCCATTGGGGTCTGGAGACTCCCCAGCATTTTGGACTTAATGCCTTATTGGGCAGATAGAAAATCTGGGCCCTGGGACTTGCAGTACCAGGCACAGGGAGGAGCTTTTCAGTGGACACTGTGGTGCTGTGAAGGGTGACTGCTAGGATCTCTCAGCTGTCCCTTCTCCTATTGCCTCAGGCTGACGGAGCCTCCTTACTAAGAAACCTCTGGGAAGTTGGAACTTCTGTCCTCCCTGGAGGGGAATAGAGGTGGGTCAGTATCCTGGAGCCTACCAATGGTGGACTGATAGAGGGTTCAGGGTTTAAGACGCCAGTCTTCTTGTCCAGGTGGGACTGTTCAGCGGTATTTAGGCTCCATCCCTGCAGGATCTGGTGGAGGCAGAGGCAGCTGAAGCTTTTCCTGCCCTTTCTCTCCTCAGTTCCCTCCTCCCCCAGCAAATCACCAGCATAAGACCCACCACAGAAGTTTGTTCTAGGAAAGTTGCCCAGCTGCCTGACATCATTTGCTTCAAAGATAAAATAAAGAATGGATCCATGGAAGCGTGGGCTTGGCTAGGGCTGCACAAGTCCTGGAAATGGAGCTGGAGGGACAACTTTGATGACACTGCTCCTCTTTGCAGGAGAGGAAAATCAGCAGTGGGGCCAGCCAGCAGTTTCAGCAAGGTCAGAGGCTCACCTTCAAGCTTCTTGTCCTCTCAAAATAACCTCCTTATTAAAAAGTAAAAAATTATTTCTTTGATCAGGGTTTTTAAAAAGAAGAAAAGAAAAATGGAGAAACAGGAGCAGAGCTCAGGGAAGCCTTGCTTTATCCTCACCTAGGGCTGACTTTGGGGAGGGCTAATGGGAAGGAGTCCACCTTAGGAGACCCAGAGAGTGTCCAGGGTATCCAGGCAGAGGCTGGAGGAGACCTGAGGTGCTGGGCTGTGGTCCTGCTTCATTCTTCCAGCCTCCCGCCTCCTCTGCCAGTGGTTTCCACACTGGCACCTTAGGACTCTCCAGACATTTCAGGTCTCCTTGTTGGGAGCCCAGAGCTCAGCTCTTACCCGACCTATCCAGTGGATCAGACTCCTGGAGGCTCAGACTTTCTTCTGCAAAACCCAGCTTAATGACAATACAGCTGCGCTGCCTCCTGGGGTCAGGGTCTTAAGCAAGCCAATGACCTGAGTCAGTGCTCAGAAGTGCCACCTGCATGCATAGTAATAGTACCTGTTATTCTTTGGAGGACACCTGTCCCTGCTAGCTGGGACCCTTGGGCTCCATGGGAACCACTTTCAGTCCCTGGTTTCTTCCTGTAAATTGGGGTGGTAATGTGTAATAGGGTCCACATCTTAGGGTTTTTGGGTAAGTTTCCTGTGAATAACTGGGTACCTAGTACCCATCCATATCAGCCATAGGTGACCCTACTTTCCCCACCCAGCCTCTCCATGAGCCACTGGGAGGGTTCTGAAGTGGCTGCAGGTAGGGATTATACAGAACAGTGTGTTATGGAATTAGCTGTGGATTGGGCATGGGCTCTTCCTCCTACGAGGTAGAGCCTCATTGAGCTATGGGGAAAATGAAGAGCAGATGGAAGGACTTCTCCAAGGCCCCAGGCCTCCTCCCCAAACACAGGTGACCTGCTTGCAGGTCCCATGAGAAAGGTAATCTGCTCTTGAGTCCTGCTGGGAACTGTCCTCCCTTGGAAAAACTCTGCCAGGATGCTCCAGGCAATGCAGGTGTTCATGATACCAGTGCTGACTCCTCACTGACAGGCAGGCCTGGGGAACAGACCTCAGCGATCTCTCTTACACTGACAGTTATTGCCACAGATAAGACCAGAGTAAACACGAAATCCTTTAATGCATTTATCAATAGCTGTTCTCTGCTTATAGACACCATGCCAGGCAGGGACCTCAGCATGCATAAAGTCAGCATGCTAGGCATGGGTCTTGGCTGACTACTGTCTGGATGAGCCTCCCTGGGCAAACTCCTCCCTTTCTGGGCCTCGGTTACCTCATCTGTAAAAGAAGCAGTCCTCATTGGATGACCTAGAAGGAACTAGGAACTGACATCCTTTGAGATAATGGGTGAGTACATTCAGTATGTGTGTATGTGCATGAGTGTACATGCACATGAAGATACACACCACATACACTCACCGATGGCCTCCATTGAGGAAGTCAACTGTCAAGAACAGTGCTTTAAAATATGCTTATTTATTTGGCTTGTTTGTAAACTATCTCCTCACTGCCCTTATAAATATTTATCAATGTTGTTGCAGTAGTGACATTTCCTGGGAGGAGGTCAGAAGGTTGTCAAAGGGGAGCTTATAGGCTAAGGGGGCAGGGGCAGGCCCCAGACTAAGTGGTGGGTGAGGAGGGAGCCAGAGCTCGCAGGAGGTTGAGAGGGACCTTTAATTTGGAGACTTGACCCTGGACCCACTAGCTTAGATTCCAAAATGGGACTCAAATTTCACAGCATCAGGTAAAGTTGAGTCAGGCTATGAGAACTATGTGATTTCTGCCACTCCCAGTGAGCATCTACATAGTTATTAAATGGCAAGAGAGCACTGTTTTGAGTATTCATTTATTTAATCTTTACAAACAACTGCATGATGAAGCTACTCACCTCCGCATTTTACACATTATGAAACCAAGGTACTGAATTTAGTTACCTGTCCAAGTCATGAATTTTGAAGCACAGAGCCAGATTTGATTGTTGGTAGCTGATGACAGAGCTTCAGTGATCATTTCCATCTTCAACAGTCATTTCTTAAAATCCACTTCAAACCTGGAAGTCCTGACCTCACTCTTGAGGCAGCAGAGATGACCAAGCCCAAGCCCCCAACTTGAAGGAACCCAAGGTCTCCTGTGGTGACCAAGGGTCAGTTAACCTGAGAATGCTGCTTTGTGGTGGGCATTCAGATGGCACTGTATTTGGTAGCTTTTGCAGACTAAAAATCTACCCCCAAAATTGTGGTTTAAAACAACCACAACTTATTTAGCTCATCAGTCTATGGATTAGCAGTTGAGTTGGACTGTTTTTGTTCTCTGGGTCTGAGGTCTCCACTAGGAGAGTGGGCTGTTCTCCATGGACCTCTCATATTCTAGTGGGCTATCCTGGGCCATCACATGCTGGTCTCAGAGCTCTAAAAGCAAAACCTCTTGAGGTCTGGGCTCAAAACTGGCATAATATTGTTTCCAGTGTATTTCATTAGCTAAAGGGATGGAGAAATACATGCCACTTTTTTATGGGAAGAGCTGCAAAAGCACAATGCAGAGAGCATGGTAGAAAGAGAAAGTGTGGCTTGGGGCCATTTTTGTAATCTACTATACAGATCACACACAATTATGAAATTGTAGAGGGAGGTGGGAAAAGGGTTGTGGCTGAACTCAGTTTAGGACATAATTGCATCAGAAGAGTTGTTGGGGTGTACACGAGGACATAACACATGGGACTTTGAAGATCTGGGGTCCAGAATGGGAATAATGACAGTTTTATTCCCTCCTGTCCAATCTGGATGCCTTTGATTTCTTTTTCTTGGCTGATTGCTGTGGCTAGAACTTCCAAAATGATGTTGAATAGAAGTGAGGGAAGTGGACACTCTTGTCTTGTACCTGATCTTAGGGTGAAGACTTTTAGTTTTTGCCCATTGAGTACGATATTGGCTTCAGATTTCTTGCATATGGCCTTTACTATGTTCAGGTATGCTCCCTCGATTCCCACTTAGTTGAGTGTTTTTATCATAAATGGGTGCTATACCTTATCAAATGCTTTTCCAGCATCTATTGATATGATTATATGGTTTTTATCTTTTTAAAATATTTTATTTTTATTATTTCCAGGGAGAGGGCAAGGGAGAGAGGCAGAGAAGGAGAGAAATATCAATGTATGGTTGCCTTTCACCTGCCTCCGGCTACAGACCTGACTGGAGAACTGGCTTGCAGCCTGGGTATGTGCCCTGGCTGAGGAACCTCACCCGTGACTTTGGGTGCTCAGGCCAGTGCCTATCCACTGTGCCACCAGCCAAGACATATCTTCCCCGCTCCCCCTTTTTTTTTTTTGAACAAATTAAAAAAATTTTTTTTTCATTATTTTCAGAGAGGAGAGCAGGGAGGGAGTAAGAAATGGAGAGAAATATCAATGTATGGATGCCTTTCACCTGCCTCTAGCTACAAAACTGGCTGAAGGCCTGGCTCGCAACCTGGTTATGTATATTGACTGGGAAATAGAATCAGCAACCTTTTCATTTTGTTTACATGGTGTATTGCCTTTCTTTATTTTTAAATATACCACCCTTGCATCCCTGAGATAAATCCCAACTGATCATGGAGTACCATCTTCTTAATGTGTTCCTAGATCTGGTCTGCCAATATTTTGTTGAGAATATTAGCATCTATGTTCATGAGTAATACTGCCCTGTAGTTTTCTTCCTTTAATTTTTTAAATTTATTTTTATTACATCCATCCTCATTTTCCTTCCCTCTGTCCCATTTCCAAACCAGCCACTCCCCTACAAAGTCAATCCCACTTGTCCATGTCCACAGTTCCTCCATACTAGTTCTTTGACAGAATTGCTCCCCTTCTTTACA
Source organism: Noctilio leporinus (assembly GCA_004026585.1). Classification (NCBI taxonomy): domain Eukaryota; kingdom Metazoa; phylum Chordata; class Mammalia; order Chiroptera; family Noctilionidae; genus Noctilio; species Noctilio leporinus. The sequence goes on along the minus strand of PVIW01014274.1, from coordinate 1,292 downwards.
TCCTCCTATCCCCTCCCACCTCTCCTGTACCCTCTGTCCAGGGGAGATCTATTCATTGTATTCATGTATCTGGTTCTGTTTTGCTTTTTTGTTTGTTTTGTTCATTATTGTCCAGAAATGGGTGATATCATATGGTATTTGTCCTTCCCTGCCTGGCTTATTTCACTGAGCATAACTTTCTAGTTCCATCAATGTTGATGCAAAGGTTAGGAGTTCTTTTTTATTTTTGCTGTGTAGTATTCCATTGTGTAAATGTACCAAAGTTTTTTGATCCAATCATCCACTAATGGGCACTAAGGCTGTTTCCAGCACTTGGCACTATTGTAAATGGTGCCGTTATGAACATAGGTGTACATAGGTTCTCATGAATAGGTGTTTCAGGATTCTTTGGGTATAGTCCAAGTAGTGGAATTGCTGGATCAAAAGGCAGTTCCATTTTTAGTTTTTTAAGGAAACCCCATACTGTTTTCCACAGTGGCTGCAGCAGCCTACATTCCCACCAACAGTGTATGAGGGTTCCCTTTGCCCCGCATCCTCGCCAGCACTTGTTGTTTGTTGATTTGCTGATGATTGCCATTCTGACAGGTGTGAGGTGGTATCTTATTATGGATTTAATTTGCATCTCTCTGATGACTAGTGATGTTGAGCATTCTTTCATATGCCTCTGGGCCCTTTGTATATCGTCTTCAGTGAGTTGTCTGTTCAGGTCCTTTGCCCATTTTTTAATTGTGCTGTCTGTCTCCCTGGTGTTGAGTCGCATTAGTTCTTTATATATTTTGGAGATCAGATCCTTGTCTGAGGTATCATTGGCAATTATGTTTTCCCATACAGTTGGTTCCCTTTGAATTTTGCTGATATTTTCGTTAGCTGAACAGAAACTTTTCAATTTGATATAGTCCCATTTGTTGATTCGTTCTTTGATTTCCTTTGCCCTTGGTGAAGTATCAGTAAACATATTTTTGCGTAGGATATCCGAAAGTTGACTGCCTATATTTTTCTCCAGGACCTTTATGGTGGCACTGCTAATGTTTAAATCCTTTATCCATCTTGAGTTTATTTTGGTGTATGGTGTAAGTTGGTGGTCTAGTTTTGCCTTTTTGCATGTTGCTGTCCAGTTCTCCCAACATCATTTGTTGAAGAGACTGTTTTTACTCCATTGGATGTTCCTTCCCCCTTTGTCAAATATGAGTTGACCATAGAGTCCTGGGTTAATTTCTGGGCTCTCTATTCTGTTCCATTGATCTATATGTCTATTCTTATGCCAGTACCATGCTGTTTTGATGACAGTAGCC